>VDFB02256132.1:136188877-136375587 GCA_007258455.2 Sequoia sempervirens | reverse complement strand
AGAGGTTTAAAATCTTATGCCCCATCATTCTGTCTAGGCCTAGTCCCATTGGTCTTAATATTTTATTTCCTCCACGGGTTTTATTTTCCTAAGTCCTAGTTGGCCCTGTGCTGAATGGTTTTAAAAAAAACTTATGTCGTTGTTTTCCATCCGCCTAGTAATGTCCCCTTGCCCTTTAATGAATGTTTTATTTTTTAGAAGGATGAAATTCATGTTGTCGTCGATCAAAATTCCTTCAAGATCAATGGTTGCTCGCCATCCCATGATCAGGAATTGTAGGATGGCAATATCATCGGCAGTAGACACGTGTCCCATCTGGGGATCAAATTTGCATGACTGTTCATCAATTGTCCTTTGATCTAAGTCATTCCCCGCCATCCTGCGATGGTGCTTTGGTTGATTGCGAAATCATGAGCGGCTGCGATGTGGATTGTACAAGGTGGGGCCTGAGGAAATTTTTGTGCAATATATTTTAAATGTTTCATTGCTTCCAAAGAAAAACATTTAAAATGACATATTTGACAAGGCTAGGGGGAAATTCATTAAAAATGAGCAAAAGCAGAGAAATTATGACAACTAGTGATTTTAATTGTATATTAAAAAAAAATCATATTTTGATAGTTGAATACATTCAAAATATTTCTAATATATTTTTAATTTAAAAAATATATTTTTTAAGTTTTTTAATATATTTATTTTTCAAAAATATATTATACATACAAAATTACATAATCAATAATAGATAATAGATTTTAGTGAATATATCTAGGTATGTTAATATGCTTGAAAAACTAATTTTAATTTAAAAACTTACTAACATCATTAAAAGGTAAGTTTTTAATTATAAAAATTTAACATTAGAATTATTTAACATTTGAAATAGAAAATTTAAATATTATATTATAATAGTTTATAATTTGCTTATATAGTATTTTGGATAGTAGAAACAATTTTGATTGATTTAATATTTTCTAAGTTCATTATTGAATTTAAATCTTATAAATATAATTATATATCTTTAATCAATATTACAGTTAAAAATACTAATGAATATTAGGAACATCTTAGATTTTAGTATAACTTAAATGTGTAAAATTTAATGTATAAGTTTATAAAATATAATATATTTTTAAATAAGATTTAAGATTATTATATATGTATGTTTAAAGATCCTTAGAATTATCTTTTAACTATGAAATTAATATGATTAATTTCATTTATAATTTTATCTTATCTTATCTTTTTAACAATTTTTTGGTATCCTACATCATTTGTTTTCTATAAGTATCATGTTGTATACTCTTTATATGGAATGTAGTGTTTTTTCATGGAGCTTAATAAGTTTTAATAATTTTTAGTCATTTTAAAGATTTTTATTTTTTTCTAATGATAGGTATATTTAGACTTTTGATGGCTTATGTACAGTTATGCATATTCTTTTATTTATTATATTTTTTGCAATATCATGTTATTCTTGATTAATCACATTATTTGTTTGTCATTTTTATTTGTTTTGTTGAAAAATATTTTATCTTTACTTTGCATCTATGATAATTTCAAAATTATCAAATTTAAAAATTATAAATAAAAACTTATTTTTATTAATCTCTTGAAGTACGTAGGTCCTAATCTTTTGTAGATTAATAACTATCTAAATAGCTATTTCTTTCCTTTATTTCTATAAATGTGTCTCATGTTTGTATTGAAATTTATGAGATGTGTATGTAATTCTTAGCACACCACTCTTAGAGATTAGGATTTATTTTCACATTTATATATTTTCTTATTGTTCCTAATAGTGGCTCCCAATATTGTGCTCCCTGCATGATACATTTATAAAATACACTTGGTAATGTAGTATGTGGTTGAAATATTAGAGTAACAACAAATGGTTCTTTTCATTTTTGGCACATGATTGGCCATTTTTACTATGTTAAATTTTTAATTTCACTTTTATTTTCATGGTTTTCATGTTTTCAAATTTTTATACATTTCTTAGTCTTTTAAAAAAATAAATGAAGGTTCTATTAGTGCCCCCAATCTTGTTAAAAATTGTGTATAGAGAGTACAATATATAAACTATTAATTATAGAGTATAACAACAAAATAAATTTAAAAACTACTACATAGAAACAAGGTTTAGAATAATTCAAAATAGAGATACCATTCTCCTACAAATACTATGTATAGAAACCCTACGTAGCCACACTTTTCCACTCTCAGAAGCGCTCTCCACACTCCTCTCCCTCTCTTACGCTCTCTCTGCTCTCGCTTCTCCTCTCTACTCTCACTCCTATCTCCACTCTCCTCTCTCCCATTCTCGCACCTCTCCCACTCTCTCCACCTTCTTCCTACCTGGCTTCCTCTCTCCCATTCTCTCCCACTTTCTTCCTCCCCTCCCTCCATCTCTCTCCCGTCTCTCTCCACCTTCTCTTGCTCTCCCACCCTCTCCTACCTCTTAGAACACTATTAGAAAATGGTAGTGGTATTGTGGAAGATGTGATAAAACTTTCCCAATGTGATTATAAATATATACTTCAATTCAAAGTGCAAGACCATACTTCATTCACTTGGATTACAACTTTTGAAAGAAGTGGCAGAAGAAATTATGGGTGTAACAACAAAAGAATTGAACATTTTGAAGCATGAAAAACAAGATGATGTTAAGTTTTCACACATTATACAAAAGGTCCTTTTCAACATATACATATTTAAACTTCAAGTGAAAAAAGAGACTTATATACTTGAACAAAGGATTAAATGCACAGTCATAAAAACAACAAAGTTTGATTATTCATATGAGAGCAAAGCTTTATTAGACTCAATTGCAAAGCTATAGGTTTCATAACATTCAAATGCTTGAATGTATATAAAGTTAACAATGTATTCAAACATTTGAAAAAAAAATAGTGGATACATCTAAGTTAGTTAATGCCATTTTGTCATGATATACTTCTTTGATGCTGTCAATACTAAATCTAATGATTAATGAACATTTCTGCTTTTAAATTTATTGTTCTTGGTTGATTGTTTTTATAGACAAGTTGGTATGATTTCAAATTTCAATGTGTACCCTTATATATGGGAATTTAGATAAACAATGACACAAACAAGAATGAAATCAAATTGATTGCTTTCCAAATTCATATTCATGAAAATGTAAGCATTTTTTCAAGTCAATAGGCATCTTGATAAAGATAACTCTTGATGCGTTTTACATATATTATTATTTAATATAGGTATGCTAGTTAATTAAATTATTAACTATATTTAATTTGTATTATATATTGAATTGTTAAAAGATGTAAAAATCTTAATACTAAATATATAGGAAAATGGTTAAAAAATTACATATTTTTCAAAAAATAAAGTATAGTGTGTAATTTACAATACAAATTACATAATTCTTATAATATTTATATTATTATTTATTGAATATTTTATAGAATTTAAACTAAAAAATTAGCCTCCCCCTCTCGCTCTCCCTCTCTCCCCCTCTCTACACATATCTCCCTCTTCCCCATATTATATCTCTCCCTCCTCTACATATCTCTCCATTTCTGCCTCCCTCTCTCTATCTCTCCCCATCTCTCCTTGATCTCTTGCTCCCTCCCTATACCCCTATCTATCTTCATATCTCAACCTATTTGTCCCTTTATCTTCCCATATATCTCTATGTCTTTGTCTTTCTCTTCCCATTTATCTATCTCCCTCTCTCTTTCTCTCTATCTATCTCCCCCTATTTATATCTCCCTCTCCATCTCTATTTTTCTTTCTCTACTTATCTCTCTCTCTCTATATATATATCTCCCTATCTCTATATATTTATTTCTCCCTCTATCTCTCTCTATATCTCTATCTATTTTTATCCCTTTTCCTCTCTGATTCTATATTCATCTCTACCTCTATCTATAGGGAGAGATAAAAAGGTGAAGCATTGGACCTTCCCAAAGATCCACCAATCTCAACACTACTCTCAACTGTTTTGAGCATTTAAGTACATATTCTATGGTATATTAGGAGGCATGTGTCAAAGCTCATATTTATTGATGCAAAATAGGTCCAAATTCACAAATTTGATGTAGAGTTAGTTATAGTTTTGTACAAAATTTCAAGTGCCACATAGAGCAAAGATATTCCAATTTTTTATATCATGTCATCAAATTTGGCACTTCATCAAGATTTGTATCTTCATCAACATTAACAAAAGAAAAGGTATGTACTTGAATCCCTTGCATTTAAATTTTTCTATATCTATAAATATTTCAATATTTTCCCTAAAATCCATAATATATATATTAGTGTGTATTTATTTAATGCAATAAAGAATTAACCTAAGTAACACATTAAGAATTCTAAGGATTTGTGCTTGGAAAAAATGCATAACAATTTTTTTTGTTGCATGTCATGTTGTATAGTTTAGAAAAGCTCAAAATATGAATAGGATTTTAAGGCAATATATTATGGTAGCTTACAATGCAAAAGAAGGAAGGAAATCTATTATCAATTTTAATCTAAAATTTAATACCATATAAAAAACCACATGTAGTATTATCTAAAATTAATTCTTGACATATTAATTTTATAAAATACACTTACCATTCAATAAACTTCTCCCAAGAAAGAAACCCTAAGTGACCATTAACTAAACCCTAATTGTAGATTCATAACTCTAATCATAACCCTAAGTGAACATTAATCCTAATCAAACCCTAACCCTAGCCTTAAAGTTATCATATACTCTAATTATCTCTCTAATCTAAATTTGGGTTGAATTATTTTTCGTTTATTTTTAATTGCATATATTTTTTGTTTATTAGATCTTATTTTATGAATATATGCAAATATAATTTTACTTCTACATTCATTATATGCCATTTTTTTCATGATATTTTAACATTCATTTTCTGGAATATTAGATCAATCTCACACATATATAAATATGAAACCTCAAAATTTTAAAATTGAATTTTACACAAAACATAGACACAATTGAACAAATTCTCAAAAGAAGAATGACAACATCATTAAAATTTCATTCAAAGTTCACTCAAATCCACATAAGGAGAGAAAATATATTAGAATTATATGTTTATTCATGGTTATAAGTCATATCTGCATACAATTTAAGATAATTTGCATATATTCATCCAAAACTCAAAACATTCTATCTATTCTATTCCGTCCACTTGGGGTTTTAACAGCCAATGGCACCACAAATATCACTTCCTCATCAGAGGACAGATATCTTTCTACCCATATATTTAACTCAAAACTATCTTTCTACCCATATATTCAACTCAAAACCTAGCTAGAGCTTTCATCAGTTCTCTCCCTACAAATGAGCCTTGAATTCCCTTTTATATGACAAGAGAGCAACAAGCTTCGAGCTCAAATGTAATTTCACCACAAATTTTCATTTGAACAAAATCTCCATTGCATTTGACTTTCATTACAAAACTTCCCACATGTTGAATCTGCAAAACATATATAGTGCATGAACTGGGGTAGCGTAAAAGAATATGAGACCATAAATTGTCATCAAAATCCCCTTGTCACTAGGCCAAAAAAACTAGGCAACCAAATTACCAAAAAGGCACACCACAACAACTTCTTGTTTACCCACCACCTTGTCCTTACTAACACTCAGACCCCAGTATACACGCCCGCTTCCAGCTATTTCCCAATACGGTAGACCCTTAGCCTCCTCTTCTTTCTTATCCTTGCCTAATATAGTTCTAGTCCGTCTACTTGGGGTTTTAATAGTTGTTGCGACCACACATATCATTTCCTCATTAGAGGGCAGACCATGATTGAAGTGACTTAAATACCGACAGTAGTCTGAGTCGGTCTCAGTTACATCATTAGAAGTGTTGCTTGTAAGGTCAATGGGTGAGTGTTTTCCGCATCCAAAGCACACTGACTGCTTTCCTTTATCATCTACGAGTTGAGCAGCAACATCCTACAATTGCAACCTTCTACTACAACCAAAGTAGTATAAGGTTGCAATTCCAAGACATTGCTGCTCAACCAAAGCACCTTCCTGCATAGCAGGACCGAGCTTTTGTGAGCTCAAATGAACAGACCTTCTTAATGACTTCCTCATTTTCTCTTCTCAGAAAAGCACTCAAACTTGATTAGACTCAGCCCACAAAGCGCTCTAACTACTACAAGAATGAAACTATTAGCAATTAATTCCTCTTGTACTTATTGTGAGAGGTAATGGCAACCTTCATCAATGCCTAGTAAATATGCATGTGCAAACATGGAAATTTGGCGGCATATGTATTGTCACCGTTTAACTAGAGCTGGATGAGAATCCAAAGATCACCAACATCTTCACACAGATTGAGATCAACGTGACTACACAAGTAAGGAATAATTCATTAATGCTTCACCAACCTTCATCTTCCTTGTGCAAGCTAGCAAGGAACAACAGAGATTTACATTAGCTTTTGATCTTGGTTGTCCATCTAAAACCACGGGTTATGAGCTCAATAGTGGAGATTGGGACCCACATTCCATACAGGACATACATCTTCCTTTTGTTGACCTCGAGCCAAATAACAGGGCAACACCTTAGGTCTGCGAGTTGGCGGGGTACGATCAAGATCTTCTCCCATATCTTCGAATCTAGAAAACCTACACATTGCATGGTTAGTATTTAATGAAAGGCTTTGGCTAAGCTATCGGCAACATGACCACTAGAGTTAATGGCTTAGGCTTACGTCACCGGATTAAAATTAAAACCCAACTTTGATTTGAATACTTTATTTCCTCCACAGGGTTTTATTTCCTCAGTCTCGGTTGGCCCCGCTAAATTCTTATCCCAACCCTAACAAAGAACAAATGATTAAGCTAAGGATTGCATTTGTTGTTATAACTTTAGTTCTAGAGAATTCTTAATTACTAATTCTTATTTGTGCATTTGTATATGAATCCAATTGAATGCCTTTCCATATCCTTATGGAAAATTTTATTATTGCAACCCTAACTCTAACACTAATTAAACCTTGACCCTAACTTGATTGAACTCATATTATAACCCTAACTCTAACACTAATTGAATTGTAATCGTAACCCTAGGTATTGTTGAAACCTAACCCTAATTGTATCAAAACTCTAGAGAACTCTAATTGAACCCTAACCCTAAAATAGACAATAACCCTTACCTTAATTGAACCCTAACTCCAATTCCTAGCCGTAATTTAAGACTAACCTTAACCTTGACCTTAATTAAACTCTTATTGAATTATAACCCTAATTGATCCCTAACCCAAATTGAATACTAATTGCGCCTTAACCCTAAGTGAATAGCAACCTTAATTAAACTCCAATCATAATCCTATTTGAATTTTGACCCTAATAATAACCATAATTCAACCCTAACCTTAAATGAACCCTAACCCTAAACATGAGTTCAATTAATTTTAAGGTTCAAATAGGGTTAGACTTTAATTAAAATTAGTTATAGGATTCAATTAGGATTAGGCTTGGGGTTGGGGGTAAAGATTAAGGTTCTATGATAGAGCTTGGGGTTAGTGTTAGGGTTCAATTGGGGCAAGGGTTAGTATTAGGGTTAGGGTTATGGTTCAATTAGGTTTCATTAATGTTAGTTTTAGAATCATAGTTATGTTTAGGGTTGGATATAAAATTAGAGTTAGGTTTGAAATTAATTAGTGTTAGTTTTAGGGTTGGGGTTATGGTTAGACTTATAATTAATGTTAGTATTGGGATTAGATTCTATCACTTTAATAAAAATAATCTTTTATAAATTCATTCAATAAAAAGGTTTAAGTTATGAATGTTATAATATAAAAAATAAATGTGTTTTCAATGTTTATTTTTCAGTTTAAAAGATGTGCCAATAATGTTGCAATCACTAATGATTATTTTTTTCTTGATGGTTAAAATAGATTGGTAAGTAAATTTATCTATAATAAGTAAATTTATCATTTATTTTTTCTTGATAATTAAATCAATATTTCATAAATTTATCTATAATTCTTATTTAATTTTTCTTAATTTTATTAAATTGTTAAAAAATTTAAGTTGCTTATAAATAATTTTGTGTTTTTTATAGTTAACTTGATATTGTGTATAAAAGGTTTAAGTTATGAATGTTATAATATAAAAAAATAAATTTATTTTCAATGTTTATTTGTTAGTTTGATGTGAGAACAATGTTGCATAGTAATGATTAAATTTTTCTTAATTGGTTAAGTGATATTGTGAAATTATTCTATGTTAATTTAATGTTATCAGTGCTATATAATATAAAGAAAAATATTTCTAATATATTTTTAATGTATCTTTATATTTTATAAACAAACATCTAAAATAAAAATGTGTTTGTAAAAAAAAAACAACTTAATGAGTGAACATACATTTAAAGTTAAAAGTGAAATTATAAAACAAATTGTAAATCTATTTTATTTTTCTTCTATAAATATATTTTTTTAATTTTTCGTCCGCCTAGTAATGCCCACTTCTCCTTTTAATGAATATTTTATTTTGCAAGGGTTAATTTAGTGCTGCCATTGATCTATTTCCTGCAGATATCAATGGTGCTTGCCATCTTGTGATCGGGAATTGAAGGATTGCGAAATCACGGGCAGACGCCACGTGTCCTATCTGGGGGATCAAATTTGAGCTATCGCTAACCAACTACCATTTGATCTGAGCTATTCCCCACCATCCCACAATGGTACTTGGGTTGATTGCAAAATCATGGGCGAGTGCCACGTGTCTCATCCGATGAAGCCTAAAGAGTAAAGGAAACACTAGCCGGCTTTAAATGTATTAAGGAGTGGATTACTAAAGTGTTCTCCACACATAGATGTTCTAAATCGACGGATATGTTATAATCTCGCTGGAAAAGCTTCTCAAAGGTTAACGACATGGCTAGTGACTGTGTTAAAGGAACAAGGAATTTTGGGATCGCGATGTCGCGGGTGTCTGCCACGTGTCTCATCTAATGAAGCTTAAGGAGTGAAGAAAGCGTTTGCCAGTTTTAAATGTATTAGGGGGTAGATTACTAATGCGCTTGTAAGATGCACATGTTTTATTTCAACGCGGATGTTATGATTTTAAGGGAAAAGCTACTCGACAGTTAAAGGAAAGGACGACAACCATTTTTGAAGGAGCAAGATTTATGGTAAAAAGATCAATGGTACCTGTCATCCTACGATGGAAAATCAAAACACTGCGATATCACAGGTAACTGCCATGTGGCATTCCTTCCTTATCCTGTTTTGAAGATGGTCGTCGATGATTTGATCACACTGAAGGATCAATGGCTCAAATTTAATTATGTATTAAATTATGGTTGGAGCCCTTCATGTAGCACGCGAGTGGGCTTTAATGGTGGATGAGACATCTACTAGCAGGATTTGATTGACATAAAATTAATTTAATCATCTCATTTGTATCATAAAATATCCAAGTATTTTGTGAAAACAGTTTTAGAGCCAAAGGTGAAATTGTGAGCAGCTACAGCCAAAAATTGGAGTTTGTGCAAAAAAAGCTGTGAGTTAATTTTCTCTATTTCCCAGTCATTCTATACCTAAATTTGGAAAGGGGGGTCTGCTATGCTTGTCACTGAGTTCATTAAAATCTTTTGTTAGAGCTATTGTTTAATCATAAATTGTGAGGAATTGTGGTATTTTACTCTATAATTTACTATCTCTGGTTAGTCATAGCCACTTGAAGTGTAACATTGTAGTGAGGCCCTAGTTTGTCTAAAATGGTGCCAACTAAGTAGCACTCTAGCCACATTAAGTATTTGAAAAGAAACTTATACGATGATTTCCTAGATCAATTTCCATTATCAACAAATGAGAGAAGGAGAGGTTTGGTGTTGATGCGAGGGAAAATCCTAGGGGAGGGGTTGGTGTGTAATAATTCCAACATTGCTGATGCTAGGGTTCCACTCATACGCTTAGAAATATTCAGATTATGGTATGGATAGAGGAATTTGCCTCATCCTTTTTCAAATGGATGGATGTACGACATGGGAAAGCTGGTTGTTCTAAATGTGTTCCCTGATGTGGACTTACTTAGAGCAGTGGCCAAAAGATATGACCCTATCACACAGTAATCAGAGATAATGATGGAGGGGTTCTATTAGAAATTAACAGAGATGTTATCCAATAGACTTTTGATTTGAGTGAGCCAAGTGATGACTTGGTTCCTATTAATCTTGAAGAAATGAAGCAGGAGTATACAAAATTGAAATCTCTTTTTAGGGTTGAGCTACTTCCACCTCATCTGGTTAAGGCAGGGTGTTCACAATTTCACATTAGCCCTAGTGACTAGGAACCCTTCAGATTGAACTTTTTTGAAAATCCTTTTCTAGCTACTTTCTAATCACTATGTCAGATTTTGGGTTTCAGCCCTGGTGCAGTAATGCCGATTGCATACATATTCATGGGGGTGCAAATACAACACCCTTACTTCTCTGTAACATATGACTTTGCTTCTTTTTTGGTGGAGAGGATACATGAAGGACTATTGAAGCTGCAGAATGGTGATACTGGTACTCAATTCTTTTGGTATTCCATGTTGATGCATATGTTCCTATTTAGGAATGTTGATTTATTTGTTGAGAAGACGAACTTAAGACAATCAGTTAATGGACAAAGATTGCCAATATAGATATGGGCTACAAATTTGTCCTGTAATAAGGAAAGCACTAGTTATGTGCAATTTGATAATTGTTTTGCTGCAAGATTGAGGGCTAGATTGATGGTAAATGTACCTAGGATCCCTGAGGAAGTGCATGATTTCCTTAGGCTAAAGGAGAGGAAACTATAATTGATGGTTTTACATAACTGGGGTGACATTATCCCATATCCAATCAGCACTGTCCTAAGAATATATGAATTTCAAGGAACCCCTCACATACTGCCATACAATGTGCCACCGAGACTAGGGTTTGCAGAAGTTATGTGGTAGATGGTGTGTATTCATGAAGATAACCTAACTGGAAAGGGGAAGGGAACATGATTCCCTGATTATATAGTAGTGTCTGACTTTACATTTTCAAAGGGAGGCTGGACACATTTTGACAAATTCTTTGTTGATTACCATTTGAGATTTGGTCCAAGGCGACACCATGAGTTCAATTTCCCCGAGGACCTGATCAGGAATGAAGTTTATTTAAATAGACAGGAATTAAACAAGGAAAATTGGATAGCTTATAGTAAGCTATTGGATATTGTGCATGAAATGGATCTGACGTATGATCCATTGATGGAATTCACTCCATACCACAAGATAATTGATTTTTTAATGAATAATTTCAAGGAGATAATGGACACCTTGAAAACCAAAAAGATAAATTTAAGGCTAAGTCTAGACATGCAAGGACAAAATGATATGTCAATTGAAACAAGCCCAGTACATCAGCCTATAAAAAGGCGGCCCATCTATAGGAGGAAAAGGGATACTAGCAGTGTTGAGGAAGAAGTAGACAGAAAAGGGAAGAAAATAATGAAGGCACCTTCATGACCAGGCCCAAAATTCAAAGTACCTGGGGCTGTCAAAATCATTGAATTATGATCTTCACCAAAGTGCAGTCCCCCATCACCACCACCTGAGCCAAGCCCTGAGAGGCAAAGAACTGATCACCTACTTGAGGATCTCACAGATGAAATTATTGTTACTGATCAAGACATGCAGGTTGGTATGTCATCCCCTCCTAGGTCAGCTAAATTGGTTCTATTTGATTTGGATATGAAGGGTAAGAGTGTGCATGAGGTAAGAATGGAGGCTTGCGAGGAGTTCTTAGATGACAATGCATTTGTAAAGACTCCTGTATTCTTGCAATTGGCATGGAGGATGAAATTTCAAGAATATCAAAATAAATGAAATGAGAGAAGAGAACTAAGGCCTGATAGGTCAGATCAGGAGAATGATGAAGAAGTGAAAGCTGAACTAATGGAAGAGTTCAAAAACATCACTCCTAAAGAAGGAAGACAACTAGTGAATCAGGCTGGTGTTTTGATTTTTCCTGAATGGGACATCGCAGATGTAGTGGCTTTCAATGCCATTATAAAGTCCAAGAATCCTTTTTTAGGATTATGAAGAACAATTTAAGGCAGCATTACAAAACTCTACCTTCAGTGAAGAATATGAGACCTTGGCAATTTGGGCATTGGCTCCATAAGGAAGAAAGCCAAAATTGCTGATATTAATCCAAATTTCAGAGGATTAATAATAAAGAGGGATTCAGAGAATACAACAACCGAAGCCACTAGTTTAACTGTGAGTATGGCCAAGTTGGCCCAAAAGACTACTGTAAGGGAGGAGGCTAAAAGAAAGAGCCTAATGGAGAAGTATAACATTTTAATTGAAGAATATAGTAAAATGCAACAGAGGAATGTTGAGCTGCAAACTGAAGTAGAAAGGTTCACGTATAGACATACTAGGGAAGCATCCAATGCTCCAGGAACCAGCACATCACCTCTCAAAACAGGGTCAATGCCTCCTACTTCTCCAAATGTTTCTACACCAGGGTCTCCCATTCAAAATCTTGCTCTTACATCTCCTCTAGAACAAGTTGATGAAGAAACAAAGTGCTCTATTGATCCAATAAAGAGGCAACTCATGCAAAAAATTGATCAATTACAAACATCACTAAGGGTAAAAGAGGAGGGTATTTTTTCAAAAGAAAAAGAAATTGTTACTCTTATTTTGGAGCATTTAAATGAAAAGGTGGATAATAAACTTCCCTCTATACATTCTTTGTATTCTTTTCTATTTGAAGCAATAAATAATATTGATAGTGATCAGGGGATAGTGATTCCAATAATTCAAAATTAGATCCCTAGGGAAAATAATCTAGATGTTCTGAATAAAGCCTCAAGGTTTGATGTAAATAACAGGCCCTAATCATTGAAGCCTACTTATATATTAGTTAAATCATTGCAAGGTTTTCAGACCTTACCAGATGATCTAAGTAGGAAGATTAGGGAATTGGTAAAGAACTTCAATGATTGGGGTAACACACAGTTACCTGATATACCTGATGAGCAAGGGGAAATTAGAACACTCCAACAATGGCAGGATTAAGCAAGTAAAGCCATCAATAATCAAATTAAAATAATTTGTCATGACTCAAATTATGATATGTTGGTAAATTGTATGGATAATATTATTGGTACTCGCTCATTTTTGGAATCTTTTGAAAGAGATGCTAATCAGGTAGCGGTAAACTATTTTCCTTATAGTACAAAGGTAAAAGAGGTGATTAATTTTGACTGGCCAACTGACGAAGAATACCAGAGGTGGGTGGCTAAGTATTTGAATGATGATGAGTAAAAAGAGTGGGCTATCAATAGGTGGCAAATCAAATGTTGTGGTTATAATGTTTCCAATTTTGTATTGATGACTTTCTTGGCGTGGGTTTCACATGGTTTTTTGTTATTGCATCAACCTTCCTCTGCCGACATGATGAACAAGAATATTCTCCAGGATGATTGTTGTTGTAACGATTTTTGAACAAGAATATTTTTCAAGGTGGTGGCTATTGTAACAAATTTTGGAATATCACCAAGTGCTCCAATTGACTGCTGAAAAGTGTACTTTATGGCTCGGTGCTTTTTTTCTCCTTCATTTTCTATAAGAAGGATTTCAAGGCCAGAAGTATAGGTTAGCAAGTTAGATATTTTTTGTTAAGTCTAGATGAAGTTGCAAAGCAAATTGTAAAGTCTGATGGTTTTAGGGAAATACAATTTAGGTTTTCAGTCATTATGTAACAGGTTTTGAGTTCATAGAGAATTAATGTTGTATAACAGTACTAGCATTTGAGTTGAAATAAAAATTTGAGCTCATGTCTCTCCATTGTACATGCATATCTAAACTTTCAATGAAATAACTAAGGGTTGTTTTATCGATCTCACTGTTGTGGTGTGTATGATTGTGTTTTAGCTTTAATTCAAGGAATTAATCAAAATGCTTGAATGGGATTATAGGCGGATATGTGCTATATAAGGATTTGATAAGTAGTCCTGGGTTAGAATGTATACTGATGAAATTGTAATGCAATATTGTCAGGGATCTTATATGTGATGTATTAAATCTGTTATAAACCTCTAGAGGCTTATGAATTTGACTCCTGCAATGGATATATGGCACTTATCTAAGTTGTAATTATTCATGTAGTTTAGTATTTGTTTGTCTTTGCCTAGAGCTTGCTACAAATTGCAAATCATTGACTATCTTATACAATGGATTGTGTTTAGTTATCTCACACTCTAGATAGTTGATATTGTCTATGAACAACCAATTCTAGTTGATATTATCTTATCATGTTGAGCTATTAAGTGAGATCATCTACTATTGTTAATGTTTTTTATAATAATCTAAGTTACTGGGTTCGCCCTGGGAAGCCTGGGTACGATACAGGTTTGGTTCGGGTTTGAAATTTGGGTCCAGTTCTATCAAATTTGTTGTGGGTTCGAAAGATCGACTGTGGGTTCGACCAGGGTTCGAAACCCTGACTATGGGTTTGGCCAGGGTTCATTTTTTTTGAACCCAGTCTGAACCCAAGTAGAATTTGTGCCCAGGTAGAGTTTTTCAACGTGTTTTTGCAATTTTTGATTAATTTTTTGACCTTTTGTTTTCTTTTAAAGACTATTTTATTCCCTCTAACCCTAATATTTTCCTCTAACACATGAAATAGATATGTGTTGTCTTTCTGTGTAGCTATGTTGAGATAAATTTCAATTGAATACCATTAATATTTCATTTTTATAGCTGCGTGAATTGTGGTTAGACCAAAGTAAATCAATTTCTTTCATTTATTTAGTTCATAAGTATTTTGTCAAACATTTGTCAAAAATACAAAAAAATTAGTTAGGGATATTTTACTGGTATCTAAGGTAGTTTTCCTACTGGGCTATTGGGTCACTAACAGATTGATGTAGAAATACACTCCATATGCATCCAAGTGATAAAATAAACAAGTGCTATCAGATAAAACTCAAAAGGCCACAATTTCAATGTTTAAAAAATACAGAAGGATTTTCATTTGCAAATTTGGAAGTAGAAGAAATCATGGCAAACAAAGATAAAAGAAATTCACATGAGGACATTAATATAGAGCAGCAACTAAATGCACTTATACAGGGACAACAATAGTTGACCAAGTTATTGACATAAATGTTGAAAATATGAATAGTGATGCAATTAACTTTGCAAACAACTACAATAATAATAAAAATACCAGAACAATAATAGGATCAGTAACTAGACCCCTGATGCCTAAATTTTGGATAGAGCAAAAGACCTAGATGGTCAGAGGGACAAAAGAATGTAGGATAGAGTGATTTGGACTACCTAAATGAGTATAGATCTGTTAGGAATAATCTCATAAAATAATGTCTCTTACCAATTTTTTCCAATTGAAGCTAAGAAACAGACCCAAGAAAGAGAGAGGAACCCACAGCTAGGACTTACAATGAAGGTTAGGAAAGTTGTGCATACCTACTTTTGACAACTCAAACAAATGCAAAACATGTTCTTAGATCCAAATTTTGGATACATACTTCTCAAATCCTATGTTTGAAGAGGAAGCAATAAAATATGCCAAATGACATGACATTTGAGTATAAAGTGGTGGTGTATTTTTGCTATGTTATTTGACTATTAGTATGGTGGTGTATTCTAAACTTAATTACCGCTGCAAATATGTATAGATTTATGATTTTTATATGTTTTTGTATTACCAAACCCAAAATGAACCCAACCCCAAATTTTTTTTTACCGAACTGGAAAATCGGGTTCTCGAACCCGAACCCGAACCCAAAACCGAACTGGTAACTTAGATAATGATGGTGCAGAGGTTGTAAAAATATTAAGGGATCGCCCTCCTGAGTCTTCCAGAGCCCAAAGTGTAGGATTCTTTTAAAGTCCTCGTCAGTTGGTCCAGGTACTTCGAGCTGCCTTCGATTGGAATTAGCATTTCCATAGGTATATTAGAAGACAAACCTGGTTACATTGTAAAAAGAACCAATATACACATCAACCACTAAACAACCACCTCTACAACTAACTTTTTAATCTTTTATGATCACATGAAACATAAAACACACTAATTTCAAGGTTGTTAACATCACTATTGAAATATTTTAATTTTTTGACCTTTCAAACATTAAAAGTACATCATTAAATTAATTATGTAATGGCATAAAAATTAAAAACATCATGAATTAATTATGTAACCACATAAGTCAAATATAATTCTATCAAGAAATTAATATCAAATAGATAATATAATCGTATAACTTCTATATTTCAATGTCATTGATCTTCTTCTTCATCCAACTCTTTGTCTGTATCATTCGATCTAGATTCAACATTGTAAGGATTGGTCATATCATCATCATCATCATCAAAAATCAGTTTTGATAATGTCATCATCCACACGGATGTCATCTTCATGAACATTAACTCCTACATCATCATCATCTAGTTCCTTCTCTTCAACATCTTCGCTAAGGACATCATCAACTAACGTTGATCCTGATCATCATCTACATCATCTTCTAGTTATTCGGTATCTTCTTCTTCCACCACATTATACTTTACCAACCTTCCTCTTGGATCATGTCTAACAACAAATGACCAACCGGTTTACCTGGAACCTCTGAGTAAAATACCTGCTCACATTGGCTTGGAAGAACATAGGGCTCATTTCCAGCTCGCTCAATCAACCTTGTATTAACCATGGTAAATCCATTATCATGTTCAATAAAGTTCTCTTAGGATCATTTTCATTCAATCGTAGCCTATACCATAGGAAGACGAACAAAATTAATCTGAAGGACTTAAAGTCACACTCAAGTATATCATCCAAAATCCCATAGTATCAATTTTCTGAGACTTCTGGATGTATGTCGCTTCTAGATGAAACATTAGTCACCTGAAAGACTGCAGTTATACCATAATCACAAGTTTTCTTCATGTCATCCAACATTTTGATTCAAAATTTACGACCATTGCACCACATAGCCTTGTGGTGTTTCACCTGCAATATGTCAAACATGTAAAAATTATTGCAATATCGTCAGTTGATAAACATATTTATTCTTTGGAATGTATGCAAAAAAAACAATCTCAAGATATATATACATCAATATACTTGAAAATAATTAAATAATATGGTTGATTAATATATTTATACGTACCTATTTATCTCTTAAACCATATGCTAAATCAATTTCCCTTTGTGTAACATTGGAATCTCCATTACGATGAGCTTCTTTAACCAATGAAGCCACACCTTCCCATGTTAATGCGTGACTAGATTGTTGACATCGTTCAATCCATACCGTCATCCAATCAAGATTGTTAGCGATGTACAAATGTAGTGCATCCCACTCAACCAACTGTACCAAAATAAATTGAAATTCACAAATGACGTATAATTAGTTAAATACCATAGTATACGACCTTAATTTATAATTGATGTATATTGAAGATTAAAAATTAAATAAGGACAATATACATAAAAAAATGTATTCCAATTAATCTCCATGACCATCTTATAATTACCTCTCACTTTCCTCAATCTACCTTTCCCCAACAAGTACTCCCCTTCGAATTTGTTAATGGAGTTGGGATCCCAAATCCGATCTAAATGGATCTTTGCTACAAACTCAGGAAGATATTCACTAATGTACACCATGGATTGGTATACCATATATCCCTCCACCATAGAACCCTCAGGATGTGCTCTTTGTCTAACCAAAGCCTTCAAAAATTTCAAGTGCCTCTCAACCATCCACATTGACTTTGTGTGTACGGGTTCACACAATTCAATCTCCTCAACTTGGTGTATGAGGTAGTGTTCTTGTGCATTGAAAAATGTTGAAGGTAAACACTTTTCCATTTCACACATTAGACGAGGAATTTTTTTCTTCCAATAATTTATATCTTTTTTATGGATTTCTTTAGATGATAGCCATCTACAAGTGATTCAAGGCACAAATATATTAATGATATTTAACAAAAATATATAGTATATTACATAACAAGTAAAACAAATGGAAATTATAAAATGTATATAGCAAATTGAACAAATATCGCTACTTACCTCATGTATTTTCCAAGATCATATATAACTTGCTTGACATTGTTGTCAAAGTTGTCTAGGAGAGATAGAGGTAGAATGTACTCCAACAATTATAAAATGATCTTTTCATTATTTTTCCAAAAGTAGTAAACACAATACGTTGAAAAGTACATGCATTATACAAGTGTATATAATATACCAGAATAATTACCTTAATGAAGGTATGCCAATCATGTGTTTTCATCCCTGACCCAAATTCACCTTTCTTTGTTATTATATTGTTTATGTTTGCAGCAAATCTTGTGGGAAATCAATTTTTTGTATGACTTCTTTTATAGCATTGCTTTGCTACTCTGTTAGTAACCAAGGAAGGGCACTTATATTAATTTGGTCTCCATCACTATTTAATTGAATGACATTTTTCATTGTATGATTGGCCTCCTGAATGTCACTACAAATTTTGACAATTTTTTCTTTGTCATGCTTTCCATCCAATATTTTCCATAATTTTTATGTTATATTCTTTCCGATATGCATTGTATCAAAAAAATGCACAATTTTTAGCTGCTCATAGTAGGGCAACCTACTAAATTTTCTAGGATAACTTTTCAGTCTCCGTGGAAGCTGGCCATTAATGCCTTGACGACCTTCATGAAGCATATAAGTTAAACAAATTAACAACGAAAATTGACATTGTCAATTACAACATGAGTAAACACAACATAATATAAAAATATAAATTCAAAACATATCATATATGATAAATAAACAATTTGATCCGATGTATAACGTTGATGATTAATTCTATTATATTCCAACTTCCATAGGCGAGGTGACATTCTTCATAGTTTTGATGTAGTCTCCTATTTCCCGTTGAAAAGATGTTTTTCAGTAGTTTGATACTTATGATTTCTATGGAGGAAGTTCCTATACTCATCAAACACCTGCTTTCCTAAACTTGTTGAACGACAAGATTTCATATTTGGACCACAAATTGGACATGCAAATTTTCCCTTTGTTTGAAGACTGCAAGATGATATATAATTGGATTAAATATGTCAATTTTTATAATTATATATAATGAATAGATTATTTTAAAAACATTCATGATATCTACTTCATCGAATTAAGTATTGTTAAAGTGCAGTCAAATGTTATAGCATACCACAAAAATGTGTTAGCCCTGGGGCATCATGAATTGTCCATACAAGCATTGCATAGAATTGAAATTGTCTTTGTCCTATTGGTCTGGAGACGTCATACATAGTGACGCTATTCCATAACTTTAGTAACTTGTCAATAAGAGGCTCGATATATACATTCATATCTTTAACTTGGTACTTACCTAGTTGAATGAACATAAACATTACATAATTATTATAACCATTTTACATCAATATATATATTAATATACATGACTATTGAATGAAAAAAATATAAGTCATTATGCAACAAATAAGACAAATGAGATGCTACTACATTAAAGAAAATTGATGTAAACAAATACCTGGAACAATCATTAACAACATTATGTGCTCCCTCTTTATTAACATCCATGGAGGAATGTTATTGTTGATAACAAAAATAGGCCACACTAAGTAAATGGATCTCAGCTCTCCAAATGGATTAACACCATCCGCTCCCAATGAAAGCCTGAGATTACAAGGTTCTTCTTTAAAGTGTGGCCATTTTTCCTCCATGTCCCTAAATGCAGAACCATCTGCAGGCATTCGAAGAATGTCATCTCCACTTCTATTCTGTGCATGGTAATCCATCAATTGCACTATGCTCTCACACCTAAATAATCATTGCATACGTGGAGTAATGGGAATATAATGAAGAACCTTGTGAGGCACCTTTTTTGTTAGTTGATCTGTTCAATATCTACTAATATGACATTTTGGGCATTCTATTGCAAATTCAAATTGTTTATGATATATAATATGATCATTGGGACATGCATCTATTGCTTGATACTCCATTCTAATATCTTTCATAATGGCACATAAATCTTGGTATGAGCGAGGTAAAATATTTGATGGTGGTAAAAAAAATTCACCAATCAATCTACAACAAAAAATAATTTGTTCATATAAAGAATATTAATGGTACATATTTCATCTTTTATTTACTAGTGATGAACTAACAACAATTAAAATAGATGAAAAAAGATGACATATAATGACATATCTTAACATCTGTGAGATTGCTATGTTTGATAAACCATTCATAACCTTCATGTTCAACAGCAACAATACAACAGAGAGAAGAGTTGTTTTAGAGCCTTCATAAAGGGGCTCATATGCCTTGTCAAGTAGAGGTAAATCATGAACATCATCAAAGTCATCTTGATCATCATGATCAACTCTACCACTAAATGTGGCATGGATCAATGTATTCGTACCATCATCTTCAACTATGTTTTCGGGCATATGATCATCTTTTTCCATAGGATCATTAACTTCATCTTCGATATTCACAGCTCCATGTTCGTCTACTTGCAAAACCACATTCTCTGGGCCGTGATAATCTATACCATCTACCCTAGGGTGCCCCTCCTTTATAATAATGATAGACACAAATAAACTATGATCATGATCAAGTGATTATATATATATATATAATGTTAAAACAATATAAACATTTACAAATTCAATCAATATAAACACATATAATGAACAATTTACCAATGGACGATAATCATGCCCCCCTTCAATGTAACCATACTACCTACAATGTTTCTTAGCTATTGTGATTAAAAGTCATCTCGTCTTTAAGCCCTTGCAATTATTGCAAGGACAATAACATTTCCTATCACTCTTTCTTTTCAATTTAGCCCACAATCTATCAAGTGTCTCTTCATTTTGTCCTGGACTAATATTATCTGACATGATTTTTCTTTACCAAGCTTGACTATTTAAATCTTCAAAAAATATCAAACTCACACTCCAATAATTTTTATTCATAGATAGGTAACATAATCTAATAATTTTGATATTTTACACTAAAATAATTTGGCATGCAACCACCCCTGCAAAAGAGAAGATAGTTAGAAGTTAATGACCCCAAAAAACACTTTACAATGCTAATTCCAAAACTTATTAAATTATGATTTTACTATGATCTCCAACCATTAAGACTCCTAAAATTAGAATATTGAACTTGATCAAAAAATTTCTACAACAATGGAGGTAGCAAGCTAGTAAGAGAAAGTGACCCATTCCTAAGGAGCAACGAGTCGGAATCATCATTGTTAATGTCAATATGGATTTATCCTTTTAGTTAAAGATGCAATGTGTCACTTCTTATGATGAGCTTATCCCTAGGGCCCTCAACATTGAGAGAGCCCTAATAAAAAACAACATAAGCATTGGTAAGAGCATGATTAGGGTACAAACCCTAGGCCTCCGTAGAAACATAAACAATAACTATAGTGGATTAGTGAGGTTGCAATACCAGAAAGATTGAGACATTGTAGGTAATAAAAAATCTTGCAATCTAAAGATTGTAGCCAATAACAAGCACACTATGTAGCTTAGTGACATTTGTAAATGTAATCTATGGTAAGAAGAATGATAGTCACTTGAGATGTGACAGTCAAAAAGAGGTTGAGCAGTGACAAGATAATAAAGCTCAAACCTTGCATAGTAAAGTGGATATTTTAACAGTGAGTTTCCTTACCCCCTTGCTGACCTTAAGGGTTTTTCAAATGCTTTTGGTAGTGTTAGACAAGGAAAATGCAATCAGGGAATGACTATCCAAATGAAGTAACAGTGGTAATCATAGGTTCAATGTTTCTTCTTAGCCATTAATATTGTATAATGGAGGTAGTGGATTGCATGTTTGAGCAGTGTTTTGAGACTCACCAAAGATGGGAAAATAGTGAATAATACCTTGTGGACTGTGAAGTAGTGTCAATAAGGTTGAAGGATCTTAAGAACTACAATACCATGAAACAATGAGTCCCCTATAGTAAGTAGGCAGTCTATAGGGCATAGTTTGATTTTATAGAAGGATGCTCATGAAAGGAATCTTCAAGTGATAGTGAGTGAGCTATTTGAGATTGCAGCTGAGGGTGTAATACCCAGTCTTAAAGGAAGTTAGCAAAGCAGTAAATGTGCAAGAAAATTGAATCATACACAACAAAAAATTCACAATGTTATCTTCCATAATGCCTTGAGTTTGAACACAAAAATTTCATTGTATCTTCATGATGAAAGTGGTGACCTTAATGGTCAATCACTGGAAACCATGATTTTAAAACATGCTATTGTTCTTATGGAGACAACATTTTAAGTAAGGCAGTGAATGGTGGTTTGGAACAATTGTAGGTATGAAGGACTTGCTTTATATGCATACTATGCAGTCTAGCTTAAGACATTGTTCTTAGAAGAGATTGAAGGCGGATTATGGAACTCAAGGGTTACCATGAAAATGATTAAAGCAAAGACTGAGATCTAATTAAAAGCCACGGTCATGAAGATATTAAAGATGTCACATGCAAAAACCTAGTAGCTGGAGTAATGAATACAGTGCCAAAGAGAACAGTGTGCTGGGGAAGATTTAGGAGATCTCCACATTATCTAATTATAGGGAAATACATCATTTATTTATTTTTTTAATTAAAATAAATTATTCTAAACCCTATATAGGATACATTGATACTTCAAAAGCCTCTGAAGGAATTTGAGACTATGCAAATATATGTCAAGTAACATTCATAAGGTTTAGAAAATCTTGATCACTCTCTAGAATAGCCCATTAAAGATGGGTTGTGCTTGAATGCACTACATAATTGATATAACACAACCACTCTGCATATCAACCAAAGTTATAGGTTCTTTATTGTAGCAAGAGGTAATCACTCTTCAATCATGTTATAATTACATCCTAACCTGTTAAACTTGAGACAACCTGAATGCACCCAATGATGATTGACACCTACATTATACAACCTTAATTAACTACATTATATGAGTGCCTCCATTTCTATCACAACATAGCCACGTTAAACTTGGGCCACACATGAATGCATCCTATATTTGTTATAGCACAATTGTGCCACATGACCAATACAGTTATGGATCACATAATTATAGTCACAAGAATTTGTTCCTCGGTTGTGATCTTATGGTGATTCCACACAACAAAATCTGGACATGAAACTCTCAAAACCCTTAACCTCTAAAAATGAAATCTGATGAGATGTTGCTTTAAAATATGATTTTCAAACTTGGAACTACAAATCTGACTTCACAACTAAATTCTGCAAAAAGACAATGACTACCCTCAACCTAGCGATATCTTCTTGATTTTTTTCTAATTTTTCCCAAGAAAATCGTCCTTAGTTCTCCACAAACTGTCTCAAGTAGATCAAAACACTGTCACAATAAATCAGGCACGAACACACTTTTCTTTATGTCAGCCACAATTTAATTTTTTTTAATTTTTCATGTCTGTTGAAAATTCGACATAAATGATAACCAACATTTTGACAAACCCCAAGTTCGTCGAAATTTTGACGAACGTCGGGGATAAACTTTCAAAAAATTGGAAATTACACATCAAATTTTACAAGCACCTGTCGAACATCATATTTTACATATTTTATTAGATAGTTTCATCGTATTTTGTAGTCAAATGTATTAGTGCTACCTCGACAAAGAATGAAGAAGTGCAAGAGGTAAGTAGCGAAGAAACCTTGTCCTGACTATTTGATTCAATAGATAATGGCCCTTTAGATGATGAAGAATCCCGTGAGGATGAAGTACATACATTCCATCATAGAGAAACCCCTTATTATTTAAGGAATAGGAAACCATGGGGACCCTTAACCACATCCAACCCGCCTAATTACTACACTACCCCATCAGATCCAAATGCTAGCAAAAATATTGGTTTTCCCCACATACCCACTCAATATTTCATCAAGGATAGGTCATCAAATCAACCTCATAATCAAATACAAAACCATGCTCAAGGGAAACCCCAAAATCAATCATATCAAACACAAACCTTGTCCTCTAGGTCCACCATAGGTAGAGCCTTTAAATTTGAAATTGAAAAAATGGGTGAATATGTTGATGAGGAGTTTAAAAAAGTTAAAATCAGCCTATTCGCCTTTGAATTACTCAAAGTCCCTATTATGAGACATGCCTTCTTCATGGTAATAAATGGAACCCCATCCTCTAAGGCAACTCACAAAGTGCCAACCAAGAGGGTCACCTTTAAAGAACCTAGGAAGGATCCCATAATCCAAGATACCATAGGGAAAGTGAAGGATGTTCCCTTAAATCAATCTATAGGTAAACAACCATCCAAAGAATCCAAATGAAACAATAAACAAAATTCGAAGGATCAACCCTTTGGGAAAACTAAGGATAGAACTAGTGATAAGAACAATGCTCAAGTATCCCATGTAGATACGCCCAAGGGCCTCTTTTAAGGGAATTTGGAAACACCACCCTTCCACACTACCATCTAAATATTTGGGAAGAATTTGCACAACTTCCTGCTTAATTTAGGAGCGTCCGCTAATGTTATGCCCCTCACAATGTGCAAAGGTATTGGGATTACTCCCACAACTTCAAGAAGGAAAGTGACCTAGCTAGACAAAATAGAGATCAACATTATGGGAGAAATGAACCAGATCCAGATGCAAATTGTTGTTGATCTATAGATACAACTAGTCATTGGAATACAAGTGGCAGACATCCTCGATACCTATGGACTCATCCTTAGATGATACTTCACTAGAACGTTAAATGGATATGCTACAATAGATCATTTCCATGTGTGGCTACCATGGAAAGGGTTGCCTAATCAAATTTGTATAGACCAAGAGCCTCATATGAATTACATGATCATGGGGTATAACAATCTTAATGAGATACTATTTATTGAGATAGACCTACGAAATTATTATCCCTTTGCCTGTCAAGAAGGATTAGAATCCCCAGAAGAACTTGTTGCAAAAGTACTTTTAGTGCAATGCAACCCTCCAACTAACCTCACTCAAATGCCTCAAAGTATAGAGATGTTGGTAGAGCCAGATGAAGAATCAGATAAAGACAATGATTTGGGACTACTAAGTGGTTTCCAAGAATTCATGGATAAGTGTGTGAAGGATCAACTCAGCCTGGGCGCCCAAATGAATTTCCAAGATCTCTTTCTACCAAATTGGTGCAAGGTTCACAACGCTGCCCATTCTAAGTTTGATTGATGCCCATACCAAACAATAGTTGAACATGTCAAGGAAATAGTTGCTCCTCTAAGAGAATTTTTAGAGGAGATACCAACAAAGTTCCCTATTACCGATCATGTTGAATCAACACATTTCCTAAGGGATGAGGAAGTGATCGCCAAGCCAGAAGAAAGTGAAAACCTAGTAGGGCCCAGTGTCAAAGAGCTTTCCAAGTTTTGGAAACTTTGAATAAATGGATCTAAATCAAAGAAAGGAGCCGGTGCTGGATTTGAGTTCATCATCCCAACAGGTAAGACCTTTCTTGCTGCCCATAGGTTGCAGTTTTATTGCACTAATAATGTAGTCGAGTACGAAGCTCTAGTGCATGGTCTTCTTATGGCCCTAAAGAAAAATTTCAAAATGTTGCAAGTCTTTTGTGACTCCAAGTTGGTAGAAAAACAAGTTAGAAAGTTGTATTCCTTCCACAATAGAAGACTTTCCAATTACAGGCATAGAGTTTGGGATCTTCTAGAAGGTTCAGACACTTTCAATATTCAACTTATCCCTCACTCTTAGAATCACACAACTGATGCTTTGGCTCAAGTAGCTAGCACTCTACAGCCACTATCTCTCTCCGGTCTCAAATGCTTCATAGTTAGTTTGACATCCACTCCATCCATTCTAGATAATTTCACTCACTTTCAAGTCTTCAATGATGATAAACACATCCTTGAGTTCACCACAAGCTATAATGTCTTTGCTGCCCAAATAATAGATGAAGCTGATTTGGAAGAAGTTCAACTAAACATAAAAGGAGTCATTAACCTCAAGACTAACACAATTTCTAGAGGCATGGTTCAACTAGAGTGCATATTTGATTTGGATCATATCAGAGACCAAGACTAGTAGACAAAGAAGGTGTCCATCAACAATCAATGTGGCATACACAATCTCAAGACAACCAAGGAAATAAAGAATGTATTTATTGGAAAAGTGTGCACCACTGAAGAAAAGAAAGGGATTGTTGATGCTCTTCAAAAGTATCATGATGTGATTGCATGGAACTACAAAGATTTGAAAACTTATGACACCTCCATCATAACACACACTATCCCTCTCAAACCTAACATAAAACCTTTTCGATAGCGACAACACCCTATTAATGCCTTGCTAGAGCCAATTATCTACAAAGAAGTGCACAAGATACTTTTATCAAGAATTATCTTTCTAGTTTGGCACTCCAAATGGGTCGCTAACTTAGTCCTAGTTAGGAAAAAGAATGGAGAAATTAAGTTATCTGTGGACTTCTGCAATCTTAAAAAACCATAAAAAAGGACAATTACCCAATACCTTCGCTAGATGAAGTACTGCAGATTGTTAATGGTTCATAGGTGATGTCCTTCCTCAATGGGTATTCCAAGTATAACCAAGTGATGGTGTAGTATGAAGATCACCATAAGACAACATTCACTACCAAGTGGGAAACCTTTTCCTATAGGCGCATGCCATTTGGGCTCATCAACGCTGGTGAAACCTTCTAGTGTGCTATGGACATTGCATTCAAAGATTTTATTAGGAAGTGAATAATCATCTACATGGATGACTTGATGGTGTTTTCAAAGAAACAGAGTGATCATGTCTCTAATCCATGTAAAGTCTTCCAGAGGTGTTGAGAATTTGGCATCTCCCTTAATCCAAAGAAATGCATCTTCGGGGTTACTAAAGGGAAACTGTTGAGGCATGTCATCTCAAAGCAGGGCATCTCCATTGGTCTGAAGTGCATTCAATCTTTGTTGAAAATCCAATTTCTAGGTAGCAAGAAAGAGATAAAATCTTTCTTTGGAAAGATTAACTTTGTGTGAAAGTTTATTACAGGCTTTGCTAAAATTGTCAAGCTACTGATTGCCATGCTAAAGTAAGATGTCAAGATCGAATGGACTCTTGAAGAAAAGTAGGCCTTTGAAGAAATTAAGAAAGAAATTGTTGAAGCACCCATGCTGGTTAGTCCAAATTAATTGGAGCCTTTCTACATTTACTCATTTGCTTCAGATCATTCGTGTGCCAACATTCTCACCCAGAAAGATGATGAAGGGAATGAACATCCAATCACCTTCATGAGTTCCCCTTTAAAATATGTCAAAATACATTACCAAAATGTAGAGAAGCAAGCATACACCCTTGTTAGGGGAGTAAAAAATTTCAAACACTACATATTACATAATAAATTGTTCACCATAGTTCCTGACCTAGCCATGAAAACATTGCTTATGCAAAATGATTTGGGTGAACGAAGGGAAAAGTGGGTCATGTTTCTACAAGAGTATCATATGGAAATACAACCCATGAAGTTAGTGAGAGGACAATCTCTCACCTAAATGATTATTGAGGTAGTAGTAGATGCAAGACCGGAACTCACTATGCAGCAATACCAGCTCGAAGACGTCTCCCTAGGAAAATGGTATGAAGACATTGTCTATTATTTTTTGAATCACAAATTCCCATCTCATTTATAGGGAGTTAAGAAGCATGCACTCCAGATGAAAAGCAACAACTACATGCTGCAAGGGTCCATTTTATATAAAAGAAATCATGAAGGTATCTACTTGGGATACCTTGGCAAAGAAGCATATCGAGTCCTGAAGGAATTCCATGACAAGTTCAGTACTGGTCATGGATCTAGCCCTTCTACTACCCATCAGATACTATGAGCAGGATATTATTGGACAATAGTCTTCAAGGATGCTCACAACCACATTCATTCATGCCATATGTGCTAAACAACCACCACTAAGGAGAAGAATGTTGTTGTCCCATTGTAACTTGTTCTGGAGGTGAGACCATTTACACAATGGGGTCTTGATTTCATTGGTTCGGTAAGCCCTCCATCATCTGCAAGACACAAGTACATTCTTACCACCTCTAATTATTGCACTAGATGGATAGAAGCAATTGTATGTAGGTAATCCACAATTGAGGTAGTCACTAATTTTTTGGAAAGCTTCATTTTAAATCGCTTTGGTTTCCCTTATGCATTGGTATGTGATAATGGACCTACGTTTGCTTCATTAAAATTTTCTAGTTGGGATTTTGATTATGGGATAGCCCTTAAGTTCTCTTCAAACTACTACCCTCAAGGTAACGGCCTTGGAGAATCCACAAATAAGAATCTGATAACCATGATCAAGAAACTACTTGATAAGAATCCCAAGGACTAGCATACCCAGCTCTATTTTTCCCTCTGGGTAGATCACACCCGCCACAAGGTTGTCCTTGGTGATTCCCCATTTCATTTCGTTTATGACTTAAAAGAAGTATGAGACTGCACACTAGAATTTTTTTCCAAGCATTAGGGCATAATCAAACATTGGTTCAATTGATGAGCCAAGATTAAGGCCTTTAGAATTTCAAATCTAGATTTATGTTGGTACAAGGCCCATGAAAACAAAGGGGGACATAACAAATTCGACAAGCTTTGGCTTGGCCACTTTTAGATAGCTGAAATTTTGGGAGACAATGCTTTCTGCTTAAAAACACTTCCTAGAGAAAACGTCCCATTGCCTGTCAATGGGTAGCATTTGAAGCATTACTTCCAAGTCTGAGCTCGTGTAGAGCTATCCCTAAAAGTAATTGTATATAGGTTAGATTAGGTTACCTTTTAGTTTGCTTGTGTTTCATTGTTTTGTGTTGTTCCTTTTGCTTGCCTCTTGGTTGTTTTGTTTCAATGGGAGCTCTTCATTCTTGATGCAGTGGCCATGCTCACTCAATGAATAGTTCACTTTGTTGTCCATCATTAGTATTCTTTAGATAAACATTCATTCTCAACTATTGGTCCTCGATAGTTTCCTAGGAATGATTTCCTCATTTGAACTTTGTTTTAGAACTTGATCCTTGGTTGAATCCTTTTATATTCATCTCAGGTCTTGCACCAAAGTGTATGTTAATTATTCCCAAAGGGCTATGTGATAGCTACTACGATAACTTGGTGAGTGAAAAATCTCAAGTCCTCTCTAGTGACCACTGTGGCTCTCAAACCCATCATAGGCTTTGGTGCTTATGTGGTTGAGTGAAAAATAAAATGCAAAAGAAATATAAAAAGAAAGAAACAAAAGGAAAATTTTGAAATCAAGCAATAGTATGGTTGTATAGAGAACTTTACTAGGGCTATGGACGCTTGATTGGTAGTATAAAAATATTCATGGGGTCACAGCGGCAACTCCGTCGGGGCTATGGATGCCTGACTAGCAGTAGGGAAATGTTCAAGTTACTTTTGGTGTTTGACAATTTATATAGCTTGTCTCATTTGATTGGCCACTACTTGTCACAATTCCCAAGGGAAGGAATGAATTCACTACACACACACTTCTTAGATTTTGTGAAGATTGACTCATCTAAGGATATCGTTCTCCTAGTTCACTCTCAGAAGTTGGCCCCTAGTATACAAAACCATAGATTCTAGGTCCTAAATGAATACTTAACTCTAGAACACTTGGGAGCATTCCTTGGAAAAGTCATCATTTGTTGTGCCCTTGGCACACACACCTCATTCGAAATGGGGACCCTCTCTTTCCTTCACCTTGTCAGGACATTTTTTCACCACCTCATTTTGCGTGCCCTTGTTTTGGTGTCCTAGATGGTTAGTGTGCCTCCAAAGTCTCACCTCAAGTTGACCATGTTTAATTCCCTCCAAATTTTCCAAGTCTTGAGTCTTCATGAAGTTCCTTTGATAGTTTTCCTTTTCCAATGGCCTTGGAGCCTTCCGGGTTCACCATGGTAGGTTTCCCTCACTGGATTTTTGGGATTCATTCGCTCTTTCAAAACATCTGAGGGGCCTAGCCTTTCATGCCCCAAGACCCAGCTCCTTGATCTTTGTCCTCATGACTTGTGCTTTAAACTGACCATCTTTCACTTGTGTCAGGTATGCTTCACTAAATCTCTTTTCCTAGAACTCCGTTCTACATTTTCCCTTCTTGAACGGCCATCCTTTGCCAGATTTCTGCCCACTAAACCTTGGGCCCCCTTTTTTCAATGTTTTTTTTCCTAACATTTGAGACGACCTTGGGCTCATGTCTGTCTAACCTCTGGGTCCCAGACCTCCCATCATTGTCTTGAAATTTGAATTCACCAACTTCACACCCACCATACAAGAATTTATGGGGTGCATTAAATGCACTTGGGGTTATAAATATTTAGGTCAAACTATCATTTTCATTTCTCATGATTAGCTAGAAGAGTTCAGACCAAGTTCAGAGAGATCTAGAGCCCTCATCGCACCTGCTACATTGGTTTGCAAATTCCTTATGGATTCAACAACTCCCTTCATTAGATTCTTGTGGTGAGTTCACTGTCTACCCTTCTATTTTGTTTTTAGTGATTTCTCATTAAAATAATGGAAAAAACATAGTTAAAATGCATTCATTTGATAGAAAAAGGTGAAGTCTAAAAACCCCATGTGATGAAATCCTAAGAAAACCATCAGATCACTCTCCAAAGTGAAGCTAGAACTTCCAACCCTCAACATCATTCTTGTTATAAAGCGAGAGCACCATTTAGGCCTAGGACTTCCCTTCGCCTTCAACAAAACTTCAAACTAAAAGAACTTGAAAACAACGAAGTGTCTCCACAGGTCCATGATCTTGGATCGCCCTCATCGGATTGTCATTGAAAATTAACAACATTGAACCCTTTGCCTCCATTCATCCTTCCCAAGTTTACTCCCATGAGATTCCATCCCTAGGATTTCATGTAACTTTTACCGTTCTAAATAGCATGGTAGCCCCATCCATCTGAGCCTTTGAATTTTCCTATTCATTTGCCACTAAAGTTAGAAGAACAAAGTGATGCATCCTTGATATGCTTTGGGTCCCGACCCATGGAGTTCCATAAATGGACCTCCATTGCAACTCTATCATTTCTCATGGCTATATGATGATCACCTTTCACCCTCTAGGGCCCAAGTGCCCCAGTGTCGCATGAACAACAAATAATAAAATCTAAGTGCCTTGTCCCTCACTGAACCTACTCTACTGGACTTCCACCATCGGGACTCTGTCTCATCTCAACCATTGCAAAAGGGAAAAGAGAACTCATCCTTCCAACCTCCTGAGCCTGATACCCTCCTCAATGGAAGAACTCTTAGTGAAGAAAACCCAAAAGCCAAATTCCATGCCCGGACTAGTCCATCAAGTCAGTCCCACCAAACTTTCACTTGCTGCTTGTTGTTCCAAACGACAATTCTCGCATAGCTTCCTAACCTTTTTGATCTAAAAATTTAATTAAGGAGTTATGTCAATTCCTTTCCACCTCCAGAGTCTCGGATCCTGAAACTCCACCCCCAAAAATCCTTTACATCAAAGTCGTCTCAAACAAAAAAACCCAAACAACTTTTCCTCCTTGTGGTTCTGAGTTCCCTAATGATGATCCAAATGACCTTAAATCTAGAAATGAATCTTGACCCATGTGCTCAAATTGAACCCTCTTATCCATGAACATCTCAAATCATCTTAATCTAAAGATGGGAGAAAACATGTGGATTTCCTTGCCCTATTTTACCTTCAAAACTGTAATTCCACCAAGGAAGTCCAGCCCCTAAGCCCTAGACTATCCAAAATCCTTTCAGTAAGCTGCTAGCAATAATTTGGAGTAAATGTTTGATTTCTTGGATGATATATTATCTAATATGACTCCATCCATAGGGATTTTGGCTAACATTTGTGTCATCATGCTTGATTGTTCTCATCATGCCTTTGTCTGTAAGATATATGGAACCGGGTGTTGGACCCTCGGGGGTAGCCGTAGAAAAGGAGAAAGGAAAGAAATAAAGAAGACAAGGATCAAATGAAAAACTAATTCCAATGGGAACCATTGCATTCAAAGATCATAGATTGGAAGGAGATTATAGATACCAACATTAGGCACATTGACATTAATGAATTTAAATAGAGGGTCAGGGTCAACCCAACCACGAACAATGCAAGGCTAATCAAAGGAAGAGGAATTTCCAAGGCTTCAATTTTCCTACCTGCTCTTATCGCTCCTGAACTAGTGATGGCTTGGAGACAAGCATACCAGCCCAAAACCCAGACAATAGTAGACAAAGATGGGATCATCCTAGCTGACATGTCTCCCCAGTCAATAGCAAAGACTTTCCACATTCTCACCATTGGGGAGATGGAGGTCCCTACCATCAAATATTACAAGGTGATGTGGAATGCTAGAAGCTTATAAACCAATATTGGTTAAAAGAAAAGAGGGGAAACACTTCAAAAATTCCCCAAGAACTCTTTTGCAGTGACTTCTACAAAGACTATAATGACCTAGTAATCCTACTAAGTAGAATAATGGGCCTTCCCACTACTGCATACTTTCAGGAATGGATGGTCTACTTTTTTGAGAAAAAATTTCACGGAAAGGAGGAAGATACCCCACAGACCACATTCTACGTGGGTGAGATAATCAATGACTATTTCCATAAGCATTTTATGAATGTTAAAAATACTTAAAAGTTTTATATGACATCTTACCTAGTCTACACATTGGCTGAACAGAGGCAGTATAACAGGTTATTCCGAGCTCTAGATGAAGATTCTGGTTAGGCATTTAAAGTTCATGACAAGTACCCTTACTTGCAGTTTAGAAAATTCAAGAATGATTATTGTAGGGTGAATGACACTTTCATAGGTCATATTATGAGGTTGTTTGGAGGTGATTTTGAAAGGTGAGTCTCTCACAGTGCTCATGCTTTCCTCAAACAATATGCCTTTTTATTCATCTAGTATCCCAAGTTCACGTACATCTATGCTCAAGGCTACACAGAAAGGCCAAACAAGCTACCCTGGTATCCTAATGACTGGATTATATTCTTAGAACTCTCTCAATAGCTGTAGCATGTGCATACCCTTATTAGTAGTAGACATTTGGCAGGGATCCCTTACCCCCTTTCATTGGGCCAAGGAATGTATAAGTTGCAAACCTCTCAGTGTGCAGGGAATTCAGAGAAGGAGTTGATCGAGTACCATTTTCGGATGCATACCTCTCATCCATGAATGGACTCATATGGGAATATAAGGAAGGCACTTGGACCTGAATACGCCCATCTGCATCATGTTGAATATTTCTAGGAAAAATGCCAAGATGATAAGGAGGTGCACATGAGGCATTACATGTGAATGACTACCTATTTTGTGAAAAAGGTGAACTTGTTCCCTTTGCCCAATTAGGTTGAAGAAGATGAGACCATAGTTATGGATCTTAGGTATAATGCAGTTGCTAACTTGTCGTTGCCACTAATAGACTAGGACGACCAGGAGGTTGATGACCTCGATATCATAACCAAGCTGATCGAAGCTCATATAAGAGAATGGGTCAATAGGAAAGTGGACCAATTGAAGCAACAAGGAGTTATATTGACCTATGAGGGGCTTGCGAGTGAGCCCAGTGCAATAGATGACGAGGAAGCTACCATTTCAATGGGAGAAACATCCAAATCCCCTCTGCTCATGAGATTAAGGAAAATAAAAGAGACTGAGGAGTGGTAGCCTAACCCGAAGATACATGCAAGAAAGGCTATGGAAGGTGAACCTTCCAAGAAGCTTAAAAAGTTAGGCAGTACTACTACAATGCCTATTATTCAGGAGGACCTACTCCACAAAGGAGAAGAAATGGAAACAGATCAACCAAAGTCTCCACTGGCTATATCCTTTGTTGTTGCCCCTCCTCTTATGTCTCAAGCCATGGTGGCTGCTTCCCCACCTATGGTGGACATTTTAGTTCACCTTGTTTCTTCTAAACTAGCTTGGTCAATAGTCATGATTGATTCTTCCTACACCACCACCTCTTTACTCTTTTCTACTTCTATGTCTCCAACTACATTGCTTTCACTAATAGCAGCAACCACAAAAATGCCAATGCTCACACTACGAGAGGAATTCTCACATCTACAAAATGTCCCTCTGAGATCTCCCAATTGTTGATGGACCCTACCATCCAAGTTGCCTTAGCACAAGTTCTTTCCAGTTTCCCCAGCTGAAAGCCTCCAATGGAACCACCAAAAATGGAAGCCACAATGTAGATATTTGAGGAACTGGAACTGAAAGAGAGGGAGGCAGTGAATGTATTGGAGGAGGAAGCAGATGAGTACTACGAACATCCAGAATACTAGCACTTAAAAATTGACAAAGTGGTTCATGAGGGAGAAGAAACAAGATCATCTAGAAGTGGGGAAGAAGAAGAGGATTCTAGCGCCAATTTTATTGTATAAAATTTTGATCTTAACTCTGAAGAAGAGCTGGCCTGGCAACTAAATGATGTTGTGGAGGAAATTGAAAGACCACCTCTCGAAGAAGAAGGGAAAGAAGATGACAAGATGGAAGAAAATATGGAACTTTCAATAGGTGAGCAACACGATGAAGGCCTTCAACATGATGGAGTACCTCCCTCAGGAGGGTAGGAAGAGTGTAAAGATGTGCCACCTCCATGTGAGGAAGAAAATGATAAAGAAGAAAATCAACGTGAGAGAGATCTCCAAACTGACAAGATCCTTGAAACAAAATTCCTTGAAGAATGTAAACATAAAGATAAGCATTCTAAAGAAAATGAAGAGGAGGAAGAAGAGGTTGAGAGGGAAGAAATTCCCAAAGAACACCTACCCACCAAGTCCCCAATCAAACACCTAGTGTTCATAGAAGACTCTGATTAGGAAGAATGAGAAGGCACTAAAATGGAGAAAGAAGCTCTCAAAGATAAAGAGGTCAAAATCTAAAGGGATGAAGGGGAGGGTGGACATGAATCACCCAAAGAGAAAGCTCAAATGCTCGAATGGCTAGAAAAGAAGCTTGAGAAGAAGGCTCCCACCCCAAGTGATCCAAGAGCAAGACTGGAGGCTATCCTAGCCCAAGCACAAGTCAGTACTAGAAAAGAGAATAATCCCAAGGTCAATTCCAAGGTGACAATGGATGCTTCTAGATCAAGGACTATGAAAATAGCTACGCCAGTGGTGAGAGAAGAGGGGATAACCTATAATGTCTCCACTATTGATTTAGGAATAGCTACAAGAGAGCAGAAAGTGGAGCACCTTCAAGATTTTGTCACCACAGTGGTGCATTTGATACAACAAGGTAAGATTTCAAAAGAAGAGCTCAAAGCATAGGTGGTTGATCTAACAACATACATCTAGTAGTGGTCCTCAATTGAGGAAGTTCCTACCGCATCTTCAGCTCCACCCTAGTTACTATCCAAGGAACAAATAGACAAGCTCAAAAAGAGAAAGAACTTGGATAAGACCACAAAGAGTTGGTTTTTGCAAGTCTTTTACGTAAGAAACATGGGAATCAGTCATGTTGTTAGAATAGAAAACAATTTCTTAGATCTACTAAAGTATCTTGAGGGTACAAGAAAATTCTACACCAACTTCCCGAAGAGATATGAGTCCACTTACCTGAAGATTGAGGCTATTCTCAAACTGCCAAGTGCGAATTGGGAAAAAGAGCTTGAATTCAAGAAGGATGACCATTGGCTAGTGGATGTATGGAAGTGGAACTTCAAAAAATGAAAGGAAAGGTTGGAGAAAGTACTCGACAAGGTGGATCTAGAAATTGAGTGGGCTAAGGAAGTTAAGGAAGATTGCCTTTGGTACTTGAAGCTAATGACTGGCTACTATATGCATGTCATGCAAATCAATCTAGAGAAGATAAAGCCCCACCTCTAGAAGAAGCAAAATCACCACTAATTTCTTGAGTTTTGTGGCTCAAGCCTTCACCCAGTTAGAAATATTTAGAGACCATACTATTAAATATGATGAAGATTGGGAAAAGCTCACTGACTAATCCAAAGAATGGAGTTATCAAGTGTTGTGATCCAAGATCATGGAAGTTGATAAGCTCCAGCCATTAATTTTGAAGTTTATGGAGTAGGTTGCCTTGAATAAATAGGAAGGCAACCCTATTATTGGTGATGAATTCCTTAAGGTATAGCTATAGTAAAATATAATTAGCTAAAATACAAAACGCTATAGTGGTGCCACAAAAGAAAAAATAGGGATAAGGACAAAATGGATTTTAAAAAAGTAATATATTTGGGGGGTAGGTGGAACCCTAATTTGTAATGAATCTTGGCCACACAATAAAAATTAATCATGGCCATTCATTCTACTTTTTGGACACTATAAATAGGGGGTCTCCTCTCATTTTCAAGAGAGAGTTGATTTGTTGTAATGACATGTTGTAGAAATTTTAATAGAAATACATTGACTTTGGTGAATTTCTGAGTTTCTTTGCATGTTTCATGATTCATCTCCAGTAGTTAGTAGATTTAGTTGGATTCACATTATTGTTTTAGTTAATTGTTGTTTGATTTGATAGATTTGGTAAGGATGTTTTGTGGCTGTGAAGATTTTTGTTGTGTAGATGCCTTCCTAGTCCATACTTTTGGTTGTTTTCTACTAGTACATGGTTGTGTAAAGTTAGTCTGGACTAAAACTCAAAGCTACCTCAAACCTTTTAGCTTTGTTCATGCATGTATATGGTGGATGAATGGTAAAACACTTGCAGACCTTAGAAGATAGCACAAATTTCATGACACTGTGAATTTTATGGTTAAGTGAATCTATTTTAAGGAAGTTATCCACATTGGAAACCTCCATGATCACTGCTCAAGGTTAGTTTTAGATCCAGGAGCATGTTCTCTTCCTAACCCTTTTTCTTTTTCTAGAAATAACCTATGCTAAGGTTCATTGCACATTGTAAAGCCAAAACTTAAGGAAAACATTGGAGTTTCAAAGTGTTCAAACCTGGAGCCAAGTGTACATCAACTTCCATCCTAGAAACTTCAATCTCAAAAGATCCATTTCATTCTATCTAGCTTCAAAATTCTGCCCTATGATTACCAAAAAAATCACATCGAATATCAATTGAGGAATTCCATGCAAGTCATGATTTTACACCCAAGAGACCTTGGGGTGATTTTCAGCAACTTGCTATTGGAAGTCTCCTTTCAAGAGAGGTAGTGCATCTATGTACTTCCTGTGTTGAGAAAGTGCACAAAACACCACATCAACACTACCCACTCTCCCTCTCTCAAGTCTCTCTCTCTTACACTCACTCCTATCTCTAGATCCCCTCTACCCTCGACCATTAAGCCTTAAACCCTTAATCCCTCTCTCTCTCTTTCACTCACTCCTATCTCTAGATCCCCTCTACCCTCTACCCTTAAGTTTTAAACCCTTAAACGCTCTCTCTCTCTCACACACTCACTCACTCCTATCTTGAGCTCCCCTCTAGCCTTATACCCTTAAACCCTCTCTCACTCACTCACTCCTTCTATCTCAAGCTCCCCTCTAGCCTTAAACATTTAAACCCTCTCTCTCTCACTCACTCCTATATCGAGCTCCCCTCTACCCTTAAACACTAAACCCTTAAACCCTCTACCCTCTACTCTTAACCCTTACCCTATGTCTCTCTCCCACTCCCTCCCTATCTCTCTCAAGTCTCTCCTACCCTCAAGCTCCCTCTCTCTCTCACTCACTCCCTCTGTCTCTCTCTCTCAAGTCTCCCTCTTACCCTCTTGCTCTCTCGGGTCTCTCTCACTCACTCACTCACTCCTATCTCGAGCTCCCCTCTACCCTCTATCTCTCTCCCACTCCCTCCCTCGCTCTCAATTCTCTCCCTCCTACCCTCTCCCTCTCTCAGGTCTCTCTCTCACTCACTCACTCCTATCTTGAGATCCCCTCTACCCTCTACCCTTAACCCTTAAACCCTAAATGGGTCTTAAACCCTCTATCCTCTATCTCTCTCCCACTCACTCCCTCTCTCTCTCAAGTCTCTCCCTCCTACCCTCTCCCTCTCTCAGGTCTCTCTCTCACTCACTCACACCTATCTCAAGCTCCCCTCTACCCTCTACCCTTAACCCTTAAACCATATATGAGTCGTAAACCCTCTACCCTCTATTTCTCTCCCACTCCCTACCTCCCTCTCTCAAGTCTCTCTAACCTACTCCCTCTCCCTCTCTCCCCTCTACCCTTAACCCTTAACCCTTAAAACCCTCTATCCTCTACCCTCTACCCTTAAACCAAACCCTCTACCATCTACTCTTAACCTTATACCCTCTATCTATCTCCCACTCCCTCCCTGTCTCTCTCTCAAGTCTCTCCCTCCTACCCTCTCCCTCTCTCAAGTCTCTCTCTCACTTACTCACTCCTATATTAAGCTCCCCTCTACCCTCTACTCTTAACCCCATACCCTTTATCTCTCTACCACTCCCTCCCTATACCCCTATAATTCATTTGAACATGCAATTAAGATAACTAATAGAGATATAATGTTATCAATATTTATTCTTTGTTGTGAGTTTCTATTCAATTCCAATGGAGACTTTAAAGAATACTATGCTTTTCAAATACTCTAAAATTTCAAGTAGAATGAGGTGAAGAAAAAAAAAAAATCTTATTTCTTCTCCACTTTAATATATAGTCTCACACAAAAACATCCATGTGAAACCTCCACCAACTTCTCAAAATGGTTGTATTTTATGGTGGACTAAATCCACCAAATGCATGAAATAATTTGTATGCATCTATAATCATCATATCTCATATGTTATGATGAACTTCAAACTCATTCATGTTGCCATAGATTTGGAGACTTAACCCTTCTTTCCACCTCTCTACTTGTTATAAGTTACTAAGATGCCCTACTAGAAGCATACAACTAGTGCCTATACTCATTAAAGAGCTTATATAAAAGATAAAATTCATTGGTTGAAGATTCCTAATAAGTTTTATTAGGAGTTGTCTAGTCCTAGAGAGCTAAAATAGTTCCTATAAACTCATGTCCATTTGCGTAGCTAACAAACTCTTGAAATTACTACCTCATCATTTCTCTCTAGAAACTCATTTCCATTTGAGTAGCTAACAAAATCTAGTGTATAGAAACTCATGTCCACTTGGGTAGCTAACAAACTCTTGGCATTACTACCTCATCATTTCTCTCTAGAAACTCATGTCCATTTGGGTAGCTAATAAATTCTAGTGTAGTCATTCTATCATGGTTTCAAAAAAGACATCAAAACCATTTATAATATCTTTTCCAAAGCCACATTCTCATGGTTCTCATGGTCAAAAGCTAAGGCTAAGCATAAATTCAACAATCAAGATGAAGAATCCTATTAGGAAATCTTTGAGGCTATCCTTCCTAAATTTAACACAAGATTTGTAGCTCAGACTTGAGGTGACTAAATGGGGTGCAAGGATTCAAAGTGGTTGGGCTCAAATGAGCGAGAAACCTCTAATTGTTTTTTTTTATTTATTAGAGGTAAAACATGATTTTATGAGAGTTAAAATTCATGTCCTTTTCATGATTTAATTTAGTACATGCAGGATTCATTATCTTGTAATCATGAAGGGTTAAGAATATTAATTGTTCTCATTTGCCTCTCTTTTTCATAATTGCATTAATTCACACCTCCTCCATGTTAAATGAGGAGAAAGTGAGAAATTCTGGAACACCGGGAATGAGATTATTGGTAGAGAATTTGTTTGGAAGTGATTAGAGGCATGAAGATTGAATCAAAAGTCCCTAGGTATGTAGATCAACCCCTTTGTTTCATGTTTGATCTATTGTACATTTCAATGTTCTGTATCATCGTTGTGCCTTATCTGTATTCTTACATTTTTGTGCTTATTTATAATATATAAGTGTATAATATATTATTTATAATTATTAATAATATATAAGTATATAGTATATTACTTATAATTATTAATAATATATATGATTTATATATTATTAATAACTATTATATAGATATAATTTATATTATAGAGATTAAAAAGTATATAATTATTATATATACTTATAATTAATATTATAAGTATATATTTAGAGGAAAAACATGATTTTATAAGAGTTAAAAGTCATGTCATTTTCATGATTTAATTTTGTACATGCAAGATTCATTATCTTACAATCACGAAGGGTTAAGAATGTGTATTGTTCTCATTTGCCTCTCTTTTTCATAATGGCATTCATTCACACCTCCTCCATGTTAAATAAAACTATTAGAAAAATGGCAATAAAATAAAATAAAATAAAACTATATAATTAATATTATATATTATAAAATAAAAAGCATATAACTAATATTATATATTATAAAATAAAACTATTAGAAAAATGACAAAAAAAATTAAAAAAAATGATTCATGGCAAGGGGGTTCGAGTGGACATTTGTTAAGAGTTTGCTTGAACTAGCCCACCATACATTTTTTATTATTATTTTAAAATGGTTTGATTGAACCTAGGTTTGAATGAACCCCTATTCGACTGAACATATTTTTTAGGTTCGACTAAACCCTAGTTCGACCAAACCACCCTTTTCCCCCTTCTCCCCCACAGGCACCAAAAATGTCCAAAATTTTGCACTTCGAAGCTTGATTTGAGAATGAAAATGGAGGAGACTTCACAAACCCAACTGATATTAGGTAGCCCTCAGAATGAGCTATCCAACTAATTTAATTTTAATAAGTTTTGGTTTTATTATCTTTTTTTTTTAGTTTTATTAAATATAGGTTTTTCACCAAAAATGAAGCTCTATGTTCTGCACATGTCGAAAAATAGAAGATTATCAAAAAAAAATTGAAAAATATGAGTGCACCAGATATTAGATTCCTTGATCCAACAAAAAATATATATTTTTGATACATTTAAAAAAATTTGTGTGTTATACAGCCACACTACGTCTGAATTGTAATTGGTTTGACTTTGAAACTTGATTAAAGAAAAAATATTCAATTAAAAACTATCTAACCAAGTGGAAGCACTAGATGTTGGAGTTACAAATCTAAATTTAAAAGAATTAGAATTTTATCCTTCATGGAAAAAAATTTATGTGTTATATGGTAAGCGTCACTTTTTAAAAATGTTGTTTTCTGAAAAAAAAACTAGTTTTTGAGGGAGATAGAAAAAGAAGTGCAATTTGGTTCCAAAAATTTTGAAAAAAATATTTTTAGAATCTACAGAAAAATGTTACGAAACTCTAGTTTGCATCATCTTCAAATTTCTCACGGTTTAGCCAGTATAGGTGCTTGAAATTGAAGATTTAGTTAAAAAAAATTAAGTGTCGAGTTTCGCCAAAAGTTTTAAACCACTATTGTGGGATCACCCTTTTTGCATTTTAATCTTGTTTGGAGATAGAGTATTTATGAAAGTGCAACCTAAAAGGGACTATTAAAATCATATAGATATAGTCCCCCTTGAAATTATTGAGAAAATAAGTCCAGTGGCCTACAAAACTATTTTATCATCACACCTATGTAGATTACCTGATACCATCTATGTGTATAGGTTGAAAAAGCATCTTCCTAAAATAAATCATGTACTTGATTAATCTTTCTTGCATATGTATGTAGATATTAAGGTTTAGGTAGAACTAACCCAAACATTGCATTAGTACATATTTTTACTTTTAAACTATATGATTACTCACATGGTGTTATGGGACTAAAATAGAACTAGTTTGGAAACATGTGAAGAAACCCGATAAATGTAATTTATATACCCATTATTAACTTTAAATTCCACTTTTGAGGGGGAATTCCCTAATAGGGGCATAAATGTAATTCCCTAATCTTTCTCATTTTTTTTTGTCTAAGCTAGTATTATGATATAAATCTTAGAGCCTTGTGAATTATGATCCTAAATGGAATAACCTAGATTAGTTTTAGTTTTAGCACCAAATGATTATGATCAACTCACATTAATCGTATCACATTTTATAACAATATCTTATATCATAAGTAGTTCAGAGTAGGAATGATTTTGATTCTAAAATTACTTAGTATAAATTTGAATGATTACTTTTAGACAAACCCAATTGCAAAAGAAGACACAATTATGATAGTAGTACTAAAACCATGATTAGAAAGAACTGTAATTTAATTTAAGAGCCCAAACCAATCAATTTAGATTAAATTTTAAGTTAATGTTTAAATTATCTTGAGATTTGAAATTTGATTAGCGTGGTGTCATCCCTTGGAAGGATTAACAATTTTTTTTAAAATATTTTATTAATATTATATAATGCTAGTTGATGATTGGTGAAGGGAATCCTTATCACTAGTATTCTAAGATTCTAATGCAATGTTGTTGTGTTCATGTGTGTGATGTGTAATGTCACATGATCAAAGAATGGCTTAAATCATTCATATTTTTTACTAATTTAGGACTAAGATAATGTATCAATCATTAATGTGTAAATTAAAAGTTTAGGTAGCCAACATAGCCTCATTGTTAAGGGACAAAGCCTACATCATGTTTAGGCTTAAATATTTTCTTGATGAGATTATTTTTTAGAATAAATTAGACCCTTTGAGTATTTATCAAAATTTCAAAAATATGTTGATTGGGCCTTTAATACTACTCTAAGATCAATTAATAGTATTTTGTTTTCTTGTTTCACCTCATGCTAGAAGATTTTAATGCCCCTAAAATGATATTTTATCTTTTATAAGTTCTTTTTTGGACTTTTATATGATTTTACAATGTAAACATGTCAAAGATAATAATGGCCATTGATCTTGTTTTGATCCAATGGCTTACATAAGTTTGGTCATTATCAACACACATTATTAGCTCTAGATAGAATCGGTATTCTAACATTCACTTGATCCTATCGTTCATGCAACTCCTAAACAACCCCATGAAATGTGTTAAGGCCCTCATAGACCATTGTTTTGACTCCACTTTCATATTCTCAAGCATGTAGAGGCTAGAAATGATTATACATTATATTAGAAAATTGCATACACTTGCAACCCACAAGGATTGTTTGGGATTTTTACTCCAAATAATGCACCAATCATTTTCTAAAAACATGATCTAATATTGTGTGTACTCATATGAGACTTCATAGAGATTTTCAAAATAACATTTTTCTATTGGTTGATAGTATTACATATCAACTACCCTATATTCCTTATTGAGTTATCATGCCTAACATATGTTGATATTAAAAAGAAATGATATAAGCTCTTGTATTATAGGTGTTGTGAAAGATTTTAAGCTCTTATATATGCACCATTGGCTAGTTCATTGTCATGGCCTCTTTTTTTGGGACACCTTTCATATATGATTGTAGGCATTTAGTGGCATCTATAATTCTTATTATTTTTTTAGTACCATAATGGTCTTAAGAATACATAGCATAATAATGATATCTAAAAATGGAGTCTTTTCATGTGTGGTTTATGAAATTTTGTGTTACATAAATCTAACTATTGAGGTGTTAGAGCTCTCATATATTTTGGGATAACATTGAACATGTAATTAAAAAACATGTTGGAAAACATCCTATAACTTTTTTAATCCCATATGATCATTATAAAATAGTTAATCTACTAATTCTCTACAAATTAAATTTGATTATAATTGTATATGTCCTACATAACTCTATCCTTGTTGGTCAAAATCCTCTCATGGTGGGATATATGAGATTGTTTTCTTAAAGAAAAAGCATGACTTCCTTAAAATTAGGACTAAGAATATCTTGTATTGAGATAGGTACTTTGATGATTGTCACATGCTTAAGGGGAAAGCTCTCTTTGTGTCAAATCAAGATTCTGTGAACCATTCATCTCACCTCCCATAAATTACCCTTGATTTTACAATTAAATTAATTTTCACCTTTGACAATTAAATAGGTAGTATTAGGGTTCAATGGAAACTTTATTTTATCATTACAACATTAAATTGAGTGCTTACAATATTTATGTAAGGAAAAATAGGTTTTGTAACATATAATCATAAATGTATCGATATTTTTTTATGTACCATTGATAAACTCTGATGTGTTAAAAAAGTATGCTTGACAAACATTTGATCATTTTCTTGATACTTTTTATTCTAGGAGCTTAATTCCTTCCTCGTTTATTTACAAAAACTTCTTTTTTTGTCATTCTATCATTCCTTAATAATCTTCATACATAATGACCATCAAATTGGAGGACATCTACATTACCTTTTTAGCCATCCTCAAATTTTATGGAGGATAGAAATCTCTTGATTTCAAACTTTAGTTTCCCACACCTTGTCATCCTGAATTAGGAAAAATTAGAAAAAAGCTACTAGGCAACCATCTTTAGCATATTCACCTATGACTTGTGTTGAAATCATTCGTGAATGTATACATGAAAAATCATCCTCCTTTCATAGATGAAAGCACCAATTTATACCAATCAACATCACTAGGGAATTCATCAAAGTCATCCATAATGACTATATATATTCTTGCACTCACAGAATAACATACCATTGGAAAATAAAAAATATAATATGATGTGTTGCAAAAGAATGGGAAGAGGATCAATTGGGAAAGAAGAGAAAGGAGAGACCCTAATTCTATATAAAATTGGAAAAGGGGAGAAAGTGGAACATGAGGGGTGAGTGAAGGTACAGATAGAGTACAAAGAGAGAAGAGAAGAGGAAAATGTTCAAAGCAAGCAAAATAGAACAATTAGGTGAGTTAGTCCTGGCTTGTATGTTATGAATATATATTTGAACCCATGGGTTGTCTTCATTCATGTATGCATTATAGTCAATCAATAATTGTAGTAATTTTATTTTTCCTCATAACGTAGAATTAAAATGTTCATTTGTTGCTCTATTTTTGCATGGATAAGGGTTGTTATTATGTGTTGAGTTTCAAGAATTTTTTGTAATCATATAAAGTGTTTATCATCATTCAAAGTTCCTATCATCACTATATTACTACCTTTGTTCAATGGATTCAAGAAGATGTACTAGTTATTTTTTGTGTCTTATTTATCGATACCATCAGTTCAAATCTAGGTAGCCATTATATGCTTGTAATTTTTTTTTGTCTAAATTAAAATTTACTACCACAACTAGTTGTTCCTATTGCCTTTGGTGCAGGAAGCCTATCATTAGTTTAAAATTCTATCCAAAATATTTTATTTGGATATTGTTAGTCATCATAATAGTATTAGAGCTAGAGGTTCTTTATGTGTATGTTGAATGCCATGAGAGGCAGCCTATGCCAGGATCTATGTGTAGAGGAGAGAAGAAATGTGAGTGCAAATTGTTGAGGATGTGCAAAGGGTTTCAGTAATGAGAAGGATGAGGATTATTGTAAGAAGACATGTGGTATGGTCAGGATAGAGCAAGTATCGAAAGAGGAAGTTCTCCTTCATGATTATGAATATAAGGTGTGAGGTTGGAAAAGTTGGAAGCAAGACAACGTGAGAAGTCATAAAAGAGAAATGAGAAGATAGAGTGGGAAACAAAAGCATGGTATGATGAAGACATAAAAAGTGGAGAGGAAAAGGAAGAAGCAGAAGTTGCACCAGAGGTAGGGGTTGTCGAAAGAGTAGAAGATGTAGTTGTGAATGCAAAAGATTCAACTATTCTTGCAATGAAAGAGTATGTTGATGTTGCTATGAATGGTGAAGATAAAGATAATTTGTTGTTCTTGGTGTTGACTATTAGAAAACAATGGCTGAAAAATATGGTTGATGAAGTTGAGAAGAGGAATATTATCATTAAAGATAATGTAGTAGAAGTGAAGAATCAAGAGGTAAATTTATTTCCACATTATGCGAATGATTTTTTATTTTCATTTGGGATGAAAAGAGTTTGAGAATGTGAAGAAGAGAACATGATAACTAGTAAGTGCACAATTATATAAGGATGAAGTAGATTTTGATATAGTTGAAGGGAAGATGATAAAGGTAAAGGGGTGTATAGAAAAATATATGGATATATTTAATTTCCATAAAATTGTTTGGATCAATTTGTGTGTGATTAAGTGGGAAAAAATATTTTGGAGGAGAACAACAAATTGTGAATGTCAATTCATGCATGGTGAGAAGAGAAGTGTGCAACAATGCTATGAAAAGATGATAGATGTTCTAGAGAAATGTTGGAAGAAGAGAAAGAAAAAGAAGCAATCATTTTTGCTAATGACATCATGTACTAGAGCACATGGTTCTTTTTGTCACCTGGGGAGCCTAATGCAAGAGCATCGATCTACTTTTGGCCATTTTTCTTTTCTATTTTGTTTTGGGAATTTTTGTTTGGTTTCGGCTTGGCTGGGTGTTGGTTCTACACTTGCATTAAGATATAGTTATGGAGAGGTTGATGGAATTGGTGGAAAACCATTATGCAAAAAACTAAAAATAGGTATGTTATGGTTGCAAGACAATGGGAAGATGATTGATTGGAAAAGAAGAGAAAGGAGAGACCTTGATCCCATATGAAATTTCCAGATGGGAGAAAGGGTAACTCAAGGGGTGAGTGAAGGTATAGAAAGAGTACAAAAAGAGAAGAAAAGAGGAAAATTTTCAAAGTGGGTAGAAGAGACAATTGGGCGAGTTAGTCTTGGCTTGTATGTTATGAATGTAGATTTAAAGCCATGGGTTGTGCACACTCATAAAAATCCATAGCAAGGAAAAATCTATCTTGCTTAAACATAAAATGCCAATAATCCACTTCTGATCATAAATACAAATCTAAAACAACATAAGAAATCCTGAAAACAACCTCTGGAGTAAAACAAAAACTCAAAAAATTGACTCACAAAGCCAAAATTGACTCACAAATAAAAATACAGTAGACAAGCACATATATAGAATTAAATAGTGCATATCTAACTTCCTATAGTGCATACAAAACCTCTTGTAGTGCATATAGGATCTCTTATAGAACATACAAGATCTCTTGTAGTGCATACAAGATCTCCTATAGCATATATGGGATCTCTTGTTGTAGCTCATATTATTGAAGTGATCAACCCAAAATCTTCAATCTGCAACACTAAGGAACATCCACAAGAGATAGAGAGAAGCAACAATGGAAGATGTTATTCCACCAAACAAGGATTGCAATATGATACAATATGATCAATTCAATACAATACAATACCATGCATTCTAGAGATGCCTTGATTATAAATGAAAGGGTGATAGATAGGATAAGACAAGATCATGACAAGTGTCTTAATCCTATCACATGAGACAACCAACTCATAACTACCTAGGAAAGTGTAACTTCTAGATGAGACAACTAATGCTTATCTAGATAAGACAACTAATATCCTAAGTAAACTTAACATGTGAAGTAAGTCAACTAAGTCCCTAGTAAAGTAATAGACTAGGTACAAGACTTATTCACACCAACACCCCTCCTTAAGTGCAACTTAGGGAGGAAAAAAATAATGTAAAATGCAAAAGATGGGTCTTGGCAACTAGGCCTGATGAGGTACCCATGTACAAAACAAAAAAAAACTCTCATAAGCAGAGAAGAGGAGAAAAACCCTATGGGAGAAAACTCCTCTCCAAAAGAGAGAAAAAGCTAAAAAGAAACTAAAAACTAATGAAGGAAGATTCCTCAAGACACCCCAAGGACAACTTCCTTCACCCCAAGCATCGATCACAACTGAAGATAACGAGGTGATGCCAAAGATTTAGTGAAGATGTTTGCAACCTACTGATCTGTAGGAAAATACCCCAAGCTAAGAACACCATCCTAGATGAGTTTCCTGATGAAGTGCATGTGGATATCTATATGCTTAGTTCACTAATGCTCCATTGGGTTACGAGAGATATGAATGGCACTCTAATTATCACACCAATGAGTAGTGGGCTAAGTGGAAGGGAATCCAAACTCATTCATCAATTAACGAAGCCACAAAACCTCCTGACTAGCAAAAACTACACCTCAATACTCAGCCTTTGTCAATGATAATGCAATAGCAGTTTGCTTCTTGCATGACCATGCAATTAGAGCAGAACCAAGGCAAAAAATAAAGCCAGAAGTAGACTTCCTATCATTGACATCACCAGCCCAATCTAAGTCAGTGAAGCCCACTATATGAGATGCACCTAAAGTGTAGTGAATTCCAAAATGATTAGTGCCTTGAATGTATCTCAAGATATGCTTGCTGGCCTTCCAATGACTCTCATGAGGCTCTTGTGAGAAGCGAGAGACAAGTCCAACTGCAAAGGAAATATTAGGACGACTATGTGTCAAGTACAAAAGACTACCAACCAACTATCGATACAAGGTAGGATCAACTATAGGAGTAGTGCAACTAGTAGATAGTACAACACCTGACTAGAATGGATTAGGGGCATGCTTGCAATCAGCCATGCCAAATCTCTAAAGAAAATCAAGAGCATACTTCTTCTGGAAAATGAAGATCCCCTCAAAAGTCTGATGAACTTGAAGAACAAGGAAGTAATGCAAAACACCAAGGTCAGTCATATCAAATTGCTTCATCAATGCTCATTGTGTACTCTGAATCATGGAAGTAGAACTCCCTGTGAGAATCAAATCATCCACATAGAGCACAAGTATGAGTATGTCCTCTCCATGTCATTGAGTATAGACTGTGGGATCGGAATGGAAGTGAGTGTAGCTGGAAGAAAGTAAGAAACTATCCATCTTATCATACCAAGCCCTAGGGGCCTGTTTGAGACCATACAATGAATGACGAAGCCTGCAAAAAAGTGAAGAGTCTTGCACAAATCCTGGTGGCTACTCCATATAGATCTCCTCATGAAGATCCCCATGAAATAAATCACTCTTCACATCCATCTGATATACTAACCATCCCTGAGATACAACTATAGAAAGGACAAGGAAAATATAATCCATCTTCAGAATAGGAGCAAAGGTCTCAGAATAGTCAATCCCTTCAACCTGAGAAAACCCCTTTGCAACAAGATAATCCTTTTACTTGTCAATGGAACCATCTGCTACATACTTGGTATAATACACCCACTTCCACCAAACCAACTTTCTTCCCTTAGGAAGAGGTACAAGATCCCAAGTATGATTCTTCATCAAGGAAGAATACTCATCAGCCATAGCACTATCCCACTCTAGAATTCCTAAAGCATCTGAAAACTTCTGAGGATCATCTAAAACTACATGAATCAAAAAAATAATTCCAAAAGTCTGAGAACAAGTGCGGAAAGTGTTTGTGGGATCACCAACAAGAGGACCAATCTCCTAAAGAGTAACTCAAGCCCATTGTTACCTATTAGGTGATTGAGGAGGAGGAGCATCAAGACCATCATCAAAATCTTCCTCAAGTAGAAAAGCATCGTCAACTAAAGAAGACTAAGTAGGTTGTGATGAAGAAGAATTCGAAGGAGGATCTGACTAGGTGAAAGTCTCAGCAAACTGAACATCACATCGGAAATGAACCTCTCATGTGTCAGGATCAAACAATCTATATGCCTTCACATCCTCACAATAGCCAACAAAGATGTACTGCTAACTCTTCTTCTCCATGGATTTACGCCGACCATTTGGAATGAATTCCCAAGTCTCACTACCAAATACTCTTAAGAAAGATACATTAGGCTTGCAATGATACCAAGCCTCCTCAAGGGTCATATTTCACACTGCCTTGTGGGGCATATAGTTTTGAATATAGTTGGCACAATTGACATCTTCAGCCCAAAAGGTGGGAGCCATAGACCTAGATTGAATCATACAATAGGCCATTTCCCTAAGAGTCTTGTTCTTTCTCTCCACCACACCATTCTATTGAGTGTAAGGAACTATGTGTTGATGAAGAATACCATGCTCACTACAAAAATCTTGAAATTCCTGATTGACATACTCCCCCCCATTATCTGTGTGTATTTGTCAAAGAGAAAAACCTAACTGCTTCACAAATGTTTTGAAGATCTTGAATTTGGTGAGGACTTCACTCTTGAGCTTCAAAAAATAGACCCATTTCCGGCAGGAAAAATCATCAATGAATGTTAGCACATACTTAGCACCTGAAAAAGGAGTTGGGAATGACATGAGATCACTATGGACCAACTCAAGGGGTGTTGTTGCACATGTAGCTTGACCATTAGGAAAAGGATCTTGATGTTGCTTTCCAAGAAAACAACCTTGACAAACACCACCTATGCAAGTGGTCTTTGGAAGACCAACCACTAAGTTATGTGCTTGCATCTACTGAAGATATCTATAATTCAAGTGCCCAAATCTTTCATGCCAAAGCTTGCTCATTGAATCAGCATGAGCAAAAAAACATGAACCTAATGAAGACTCAAATCCATCGAATCAATACAAATGATTCACATGATCAACTATCCTTGTAGCAACAACCTTCTCAAGATCTTCCAATTGTCTAATAGTCACATTTTGTGGAGTAAACTCAACTAACTTCCCATCTCTAGAATGACATATCTAATATATGGAAAGTAGATTCACTGAAATATTAGGAACAAGAAGAACATCCTCAATGCACCCATCTAGCATCTGAACAGAGCCTATCCCCAAAACTAGAATATGTGAAGAGTTCCCAACTGCAATATGAGAAGTAGAAGTATGAACAATAGAATCAAGAAGATCACGTGAATTGGTCATGTGATGTGAAGCACCTCAATCAAGAATCCAACTATCTAAAGATGAATGAATGTCCCATGCTGAAAGAGCTTGCCCTTTTCCCATGGAAGAAGGCTTAGCCACTGAAATGTTGTACTTCTTCATAGCTTCCTCCAATGCCTCTAATCTCTTAAAGCAATGAGTTGCATCATGCCCAGTTTTTCCACAAAATGAACAAGGTTCTCCTTTCTTTTTCTTGGACTTGGAAGAAGAATCTCCATAGGTAGAAGGATGAGGAGATGAAGTGGAATTCTAATTGTTCTTTGGCTTTAGTTTGGAGGGATTCTCACTACCTAAAGATGATTCTTCTTTGGGATTCTTCTTGCTCTTTCCTTTATGCTTGGATGATTGAGCCATGAGAGCATGATTCTTGGAATTAGGTAAGGCATCTAGCTAAATCAACTTGGCCTCCTCCCTAGTAAGATGCTCACAAAATCAAGAAGATACATTCATCACTAGATACATCATGTCCACACCCTTTCAACTATGGCAAAATCATCTTGAATTGTGCAAGAAAATCCTGAATTGAAGGAAATGCATCTGGAGAGAGGGATTGCAGTTTTGCTTCAAGTTGCAAGGCTTTGAAATGATTTGTTTTACCATACAATTCTTCAAGTTTATCCCAAACATTCTTAGGTGTTTTACACTCTGAAATATTGAACAACAAATTATCAAATACATGTAAGCCAATGAGCCCTTTTTCTTCATCCATTTTACATCTATGGACAAATTTTTCATAATCCCTTGTAAATTCAATTTGTTCTACATCTAACATTAGCCATAGATCCTTAGATTGTAACAATTGAGTCATTTTTAGCTTCCATGTATGATAATTCTATGGAGTGGGTGGTTCAATTTTCCTTAGATCCACCATGAACACCAAAATAAAGAAGACAATGTGGCACTTAAATTGTGCCTTTCACCCACCCAGAATATATTAAAATTTATTTTGCAACCCCCCTAACAAATTACAATGAAGAAATTTTGCAATTTTTACAAGTGACAAGCTCAAATCAACCATTTATAACACATGGTGATTTTTTATAATTTTCAGGAAACATAGCTTTCCAAAACTAAAAATAGAGGTTACAAATAGATTCCTTGCAATTTTCTAAGCAATTTCAAAAAAAAAAATTCCAAATTTTGACTTCGTTTGCAAAAGTTATGTCAAGAACAAGTAATAAATGCACATGTGTCTTCAAGCTGAAAAAACTAGCAAAAAATGTCAAAATTTGGAAAAATCACCTACACCACTATGAATTTCGTCAAACCAGCTTTCCGCCAATATCTCATTTTGAAAATCTAACTCCATGGCAAAAAGTTATGCAAAATTGAAAAAAAGGCCTGCCTAGGCACTTTCAATGCTAAACATGAGCAAAAATTAACACTATCTAGGCGCAAAATTTAAGCCCCCTAGCATTGCCTCCTAGTCACCAACATGATCGTGTTGGTGGATGAGACAAAACTCCGTCAGCTTATGAAAACTGCTAGCGGTCCAAAGGGTTGGCGGTCAAATGTGGTGGTCTCCTCCCCAGCGATCACTGTTCATTGTCACCAACGGTTTTCAGAGCTGCCCGCCTGGCGGTTTCTCCAACAACTAGGAGTTAGCAGTACAAACCCCATGACTAGCAATTAAAGAAAAATCCCGTGGACAATAAACAGTCCATAGACTTAAATAAAGTCTGCGGCTTGTTTTAAAAGCTGAAAAAACTTTACAAACAATGCTTATTGAGCACTAAATATTTTATTTTATTTTTTTTGAATTTTTTTAATAAAAAATCAAAAAACCGCCTGATAGAAAGCCAAAAAAGTATTTTTAATTTTTTTTTAATGACGATTGTGTACCTTCGACCTAGAGGATCATATGGCCCTTCGGGTAAAAATTTTTTTCCCCAGAAACAATTTTTGCCAAATATAGGCAAAATATATATCGAAAAACTCAAAAACGGCCACCTGGATGCAATGGCAGACTTATTTTTTTCCCAAAATGCTCTTGTAAAAAGTTGTTCACCAAATATAAGCTCCAAACCCTTCTTTGCTAAAGTTGCAAATGGTGATGAAATTGAGTGAAACAAAAGCCAAATCTAACTTTTTCCAGCCTCTTGGACACAATGGGACAACCTAAAATACTACCACTATAGCCAAAAATGTTGCAATCACTTGATCTCACCAAAATGAAAGCATGCAATATAGGATACAAGAAACTCAAAAATCACAATAAAACTTGATGGAAACTCTCTAATAAATAAATAGAAGTGGCTTGCTAGATTCAAATCTCTGATACCATGTTGAAGTGATCAACCCAAGATCTTCAATCTACAACACCAAAGAACCTCCACAAGGGATAGAGATAAGCAACAATGGAAGATGCTATTCCACCAAACAAGGATTGCAATATGATACAATATGATCAATGCAATACAATACAATACCATGCATGCTAAATATTCCTTGCTTATAAAGGCAAGGATGAGAGATAGGATAAGACAAGATCATGACAAGTGTCTTAATCCTATCACATGAGACAACTAACTCATAACTATCTAGGAAAGTGTAACTTCTAGATGATACAACTAATGCTTATCTAGATAAGACAACAAATATCCTGAGTAAACTTAACACGTGAATTAAATCCCCTAAGTCCCTAGTAAAGGAATAAACTAGGTACAAGACTTATTGACACCAACACATACAAGATCTCCTGTAGTGCATACAAAATCTCTTGTAGCGCATATAGGATCTCCTGTAGTGCATACAATTTCTCCTGTAGCACATACAATTTCTCCTATAGCACATTTACAACAAAGACAAAAATATGACTCATAACAAAAATAAAATTTACAACAAGGCTCAAAATTCACCAAGTGCATAGAAACGACATTGAATTCAATCAATAAGGGTGCAATACTTCCAAGAAATTAAAGATTAAATCGAAACTATGAAATACAACCAAACCAATATACATATATCCTAACGACAATACACATGGAGATAGAAATGAAAATCATTCATGGCATACATCAAAACTCTCTATTAAATTTAAAACCATAGAAAGATAACAGTCCCAAGTTTAATATTTATACACACCGATATCCCAAACTCCTATCTACATAAACAATGAATAGATTCTTTTTCAAAATCAAATATACAAAGAATAAAATCTCCAACCTCGTAAAATAGAAGTTATGGTCAAAAGAATTCTGAGAAGTACAATCCACAATCCAAAAAAAAATCCAAATCCAAGCAAGCTCCGAGTCAAACCCAATTCCAAATTGAAACCAAGAAATCTTTAGACAATACTAAATTTCCAGCCAAAAGAAGCCTCGAGAATTCTCAAAAAGCTCTATTTATAAAAATAAATAAAAAAATAAAAAACTATGGCTCAAATCCAACCAATCAAAAATAATTAAAAATATAATATTTCCTACCAACCATATCCAAATTTGAGGTAGAATAATATAAATAATATTATTTAAATCTCCCAAATCTCACAACCAATCATAAAATAAGGTAGGTAGAGTAAATAGTAAGTAAATAACCCAAAGGGGTAAAAAGTGATTAAATAATAAGAATTGCCCAATAATAAAATAAATCATGAGCATAATAGATATAAATACCCAATTAAATATTAAACCTCAAAAATCAATAATAATTAAACAATAATAAATAAATCATAAATTCAATAAATCAAAAGCTCAAATAATAAATATTCAAATAAACATTAAACCGTAAAATAATAATAATAATATAAAATCATCAATTAAATATAAATCCATGAAAAAAATGTTAATAAATAATAGATCCCAAATAATAATAATCACAAATTAATATTAAATATTCATTCCATCCATTAACTTAATTTTAATACTTAATAAACTATACAAATCAATTAATTAATAATTTAATTATTAATCAGAACTCCACAAGGCAACCTAACATAGGATTGAACAACATACCACATGACACTAACATGATGTTACACGCCAAGACACTAACTGATAAGGGTATCAACTTAAGCCTAGAGTGTCTAGAAGGAACTCTTGTCACCTCTAACCAACTTACCATTGGGATAAAGACATGCTCAGACCTGTGAGACCAAGTGGAGTCGATGTCTAGTACCTGTAATCTTGCAACCACCAATATCCTTGAGACAACATATAAATTGCATAGATCATAAATAATCAAAAAATTCAGAGAATCGCAACGGTATATCATACTCATAATGAGTGGTATTACATCGTCTCTATCACGAATACAGTAGTAAGTGATGAGCCTAGTTTTTGTTCAAATTTTGGGTAGAATCTATAGTCCATTTGTTGGCAGTGTCATGAACTTTAGTAGTTAAGTGTTAATATCTGCATAATGTTTCCCTCAAACCATTGACATTGGGTTTAACCTTATCTCTATGAAGTTTTAATGACATTGGTGTATTATGTGGATTATCTATATTGATTTTGCATATGGTTGATGTTCTTTAAGGTGATTATAGATGTGCAATTATTGTGTACTAATATTACTATGTAGGACGCAATTCATGGATGTTAAGTTGAGAAAGGAAATCATCAGATGATCATACAAGGGAATCATTCAAAGGAGTTAACTAAAGGACAATGACAGTAGATTCCCCATGACAATCAATTGTAACCGCCTCGTATTTAAGGCATTGAGCAATTGTGGGCATTACTACAATGTTGATTCCACATTTGGGCATGTATGTCTAACTAGATTCCCTACAGACGTAACTACTATGCCACTCTTTTCCTCGCTTTCCCTAAATGGAATCCTCTTAGTTAGTGGGAGTTAACCACCCTATTTAGCTGGTAGAATAAATAAGGATTTGAATCTTCTTCTTGGGAGTTCTTAGTTCTTGATTGTTGTTGTCAAATGATATTGATGATGTATTGAGCATTCTCCACTTTTCAATACAACCATGCTACTACTCTATTTTTACATTTTTTAATGAATGAGATGATAGTTTGAGTTTAAGAATTTGAATTTGTATTAGTCTTAGGGGATACTCATCCAAGGGGGGCCACTTGGTGAGTAATCCATTCTTTAGAGCAATTAGTTTAGTTATTATTTCTTGTTTTGTACTTAGAAATCTAGCATCGATTGTTCCTGCAACTAAAGCAGTCAGAGTAGTTTCTTGTTTGTTGCTCAGAGCTTTTATTCTTGTTATGCATTTTAGTTCAGCATAGTTGTTGGTTGATGTTCAACATTTGCTTTATTTCCTTTTCAATCAATTTACTTCCAGTATTGTGTGTTTCGTAGTTGTAGATTAGAAATTGCTACTTAAGAGTTCCTAGTGCACATGTACTGTGTTGGCCCATTTCAATTTCATGTCCTTGGGTTGACAATTTAAATGCATCTTCATGATTATTAAAGTAACTATTCAAGTTAGATGTCCAATCCCTAAATCATGGTTATAAAGGCTGAGTTACCAAATCATTATAGGAGGTCGAGAATAAGCAATCATAATAATCATTACATCATCTCATCTCATATAGTCATAAAGTGGTGTTAGCTCAAACAAGATACAATCATGTCATCAAGGCAATGTAATCCATCCATGAATAATGAGTGCATATAGATCATAAAATGTAAGTCCATCCATCATAATAATCCAGGATATACCATCATCCATATAATGTATCATATGTCAATATAAAATGTCTAGCATCATCTATAAGCATCTGAAATATAAGTCAATCCATAAGTACCAACCATACATCATAAAAGAGTATAAACCAGTCTATTGATGCACAAAAGAAAGATGAATGGAGGAAGGACACTACATTCCATATACTATCAATGAGAGAAAAAAATCCGTAAATATGGGAGAATGTGTGGAAAAATACTTAAAGGAGAATTAATCACATTTATTTAAAATTATTATTTATTTAATAATTTATTAAAATTAATTATTTAAATGGTATATGCTTTACAAACTTTATATTATTCATAAGGTTTTATAACCTTATACTAGAACAATATATAATGTTATGAGGATTTTGACCCTTAATAATACTATTGTCTGACAATCATCAATCCATCTATTATTTTTATACTAAGAAGGTTTGTAAAAGATTAGGAATGTCTATTTAAAAGTTTGTGTTGAAGTGGCTTAGCTGGTAATATAACATGTCAATAGTGATGTTCATGAAGTTTAAATAAAATAGATTTTCATGGGTATTTTCTTCATTTTGTGAGGACCTCCTTGTTGGAAGTCATGAAATTTTCTATCATTGTTCAAGATAAAAAAGAATGCTAGTATTGAAAATGTATTTTGACTATCAATCATGAACTAGTTGCTAAGGTAGAAAGAGCCAACTAAATTCTTTGTCAAATCAGATTGAGAAAAAATTTCAGTCAAAAGATAAAGGCATTGGTGATTCTACTTCCTTAAGCAATGAAAGTCAACTAAATGCTTTGTCAAAACAGTTCGAGAAAAAAATCCAATTGAAAGATAAAGGCATGCATGAATATTCTTTTGAGCAGTCCTTATGTCTCTCACAGCTATTACCTTCTCCAAAGTCATATGAACAACCATCTAGATCATACAACAATCTTCACAACCTATCACACTCTTTGATGGTAAAATTGTTAAAGTAGGCACTCTAGTTGATGAATCTGAAGATAAGGACATTTTAAATTGGTTGTAAAAATATGAAGAATAATCTCAAGCGTCAACTTCTAATGTACTAACAAAGCCATATGGTAAAGGATTCACAATATTAGAAAAAATGGGATATGACGGAAAAGGTCCTATTGGCAAAAGAAAAGAAGGCATCATGGAACCAATTCATCCTATCACAATAAATACAAAAGATAAGATAAGATTGGGATACAAAGAAGAGACAAAAGAAGAAGTCAAGCAATAGATTTGTGAGCGAATCCTCAAATTGCAAGCCAGTTCTGAAACAAATTCAAATGAGTATGAATGGGATTCACTATTTGAAGAATCTTGTCAAGATAAATAAATTGATGTGATACAAAGGTATGCACCCATATGTATGGAGGGACAAAGTTTAGAGTCTAGACCACTTGAATTTGGATCACTACATATCGATGACTCTAATGAGAATGATCAGACGTTGAGCAAGATAGATCATTCAGAGGAGAGTAACATCATTGACCTTGACATTGCTATTGAACACTTTGAAAATGTTGCCATCATGATGCTTACCACTTTTTACCTTGACCAATCTGATGATTCCTTACCATTGATACACCTTGAACTTATTGATTGGAAACAAACCAAGCTACCTAACATCCCTATCTTTTCAGATAATAATGCCATTGTCAACTTCCTTTTTTCTAAAAATCCCAAAACAAGTTCCACCAATGAATTTCATAACAAAGCTTTAGAAAAGGGGAGTGCCAAATCTCTTAGCTGCAAAATAATGAATATCAAAGATCAATTTAATGGTGAAAACCATTCAATGGTAGTATTAGATCATGAAAAAGTAAAAAGAAAGAGCACATCCAACAGTGAAAACCTCTTTGAGGAATTGAAGGATGGGAGATTTGACACTCTTCCCGAGCATTATCATGAAAGATCTTCAATATTGGTTGAGCCTACACAATCCATAAACATTGGCACTGTAGAAATAGTGAAGACTCTACGCCTAGCTACATCCATGATAGAGGAAGAAAATCCAGGTTTCACCAAATTCTTTGAAGAAAGACAAATCAACTTTGCTTGGTCCTACATTGACATGTCAGGAATAGATCCAAATCTTATAGTGCATCATTTATCCCTACCACCTAGAGTGAAGCCAATAAAGAAAAAATTAAGAAAAATGCATCAAAACATCACCCTACTAGTGAAAGCATATTTGAAAAAATTATTAGACGTAGGATTCATCTAACCAATTGATTCTGCAAAATGGATCTCAAACATTGTACCAGCCTCTAAACTAGACAACAGTATCAAAATATGCACAGATTTTAGAGATCTTAACAAGGCTTGTCCAAAGGATGACTTTCCTTTGCCCAATAAAGACATCATTGTGGATTTAACAACTAGACATGCAATGCTATCACTCATGGATGGTTTTTTAGGCTATAATTAGATCAAAATTGTACCATAAGATCAAGACAAAACCACATCCACATACTTGTGGGGTACATTTTGTTGGAATGTCATTCCTTTTGGATTAAAGAATGTGGGAGCCACCTATCAGCATGCAATAACAACAATCTTTCATCACATGATATACCAGGGAAGGACATCTAGAAATCTTGCATAAAATCTTCACTCAATTGGAAAAGTTCAATGTGTGTTTAAATCGAAAGAAGTGTGTATTTGGAGTAACATCAGCAAAACTCTTAGGATACATAGTCTCAGCTAAAGGAATCGAAGTAGATCCAACAAAAGTTAAAGCCATCATGGAAATGTCACCTCCCAAGAACATCAGCCAACTAAGATCTCTACAAGGAAGATTCCAATCTATCAAAAGACTCATCACGTAACTGGTGAACAAGAGTCATCCTTTCACTCACTTTCTACACAAGAATGTTTCTTTTAGATGAGATGAAAAATGTGAAACTACCTTTAATCAATTGAAACAATATTTAATGGTATCACCAATAGAGGGAAAACCACTACTACTCTACATAGCAACTATTGAGGTATCTTTGGGAGCTTTGCTAGCACAAGAAGACTCTACAAGAAAAGAAAGGGAAATCTACTTCATCAGCAGGACACTGAATGGCTACGAGATTAACTACATAGTCATTGAAAAAGCATGTTTGGCAGTAGTTTTTGCTACTCAATAATTGTGACACTATATGTTAACACATACCATCAAAATGATAGCCAAGATAGATCCATTAAAATATCTACTTAGCAAAGCCAACTTAACAGGAAGAATAGCAAAGTGGGTGATGATATTGAGTGAATTTGACATTCAGTATGTAGATAGAAGAGAAATCAAAGGCCAAGCAATAGAAAATCAATTATCTAAAGAACCATTGCAAGATGATCATCCTATTCACATTGAATTTCTATATGGAGATGTCCTCACCATGATAGCACAACAATGGATGTTATACTTTGATGGTTCTTACACGAAACATGGATTGGGTGTTGGGATCCTATTTGTTACTCCTCAAGGTCACACTATCCCAAAGTCTTATAAGTTACTATTCCCTTGCACTAACAACATGGCAGAATATGAAGCACTATTCATTGGTATCAATGTAACAATGGAATGGAAAATCATAGAGTTACAAGTCTATGGAGATTCTCAATTGATCATAAATCAGGATAATGATGACTACCAAACAAAATATGACAAGCTAATTCCCTAGAAGAGAATGGTAGATTACTTCAAGAAATACTTTTTTGAGATCAAATTTGAACAAATTCAAAGAGTAGACAACAAACCTACAGATTCCATGGAAACCATTGCCTCTTTGTTACAAATACCAAAAAAATGAAGTTGTTATGAATTCATGTTGGAACAATTGTTTAACCTTGCTTATGAAAATCCTGAGTCCTAAGTCGCGTACCATCTAGTCAAAGTTGATTCCTCAATCTATGGGAAGATCTATACCTATCTGAGTGACAATAACCTTCCACCTGTTCTATCCCAAAACCAAAAATGCAACTTTATCCAACAAGCAGCTCGACACACCTTGATAGCTGATACACTTTATCGTCAAGGTCTCAATGGTACTCTCCTTTGATGTCTTGAATGTAACAAATCTAAAACTACTCTACTAGAAGTTCATGAAGGTATTTGTGGTACTCATTCAAGCAGTCTTACTCTTGCTAAGAAATTCCTATGCTTGGGATATTATTGGCTAAACATGGAGAAATAATCTTTTCAATTTGTCAAGAAGTGCAAGAAGTCACAAGTCCATGGAAATCTTATACATGCACCAGTGTAGGAGCTACAACCATTTGCATCAACCTAGCCTTTTTGTTAATGGGGACTTGATCTTGTGGGAAAGATTCATCCATCTTCCTCTAATGGGAATAAATTCATTATCACAGCCCTTGAGTATTTCATAAAGTGGATTGAAGTTGTCTTGTTAACACCATCACTGGAAAAAAAATTTCCTCCTTTATTCTGAATTATATTATCTATCAATATGGCATCCCTAGCTCCATTGTCATTGATAATGGTAGACCTTTTAAACACCAAGATGTACAAGAACTTTGTGAAAAATTCCATATCCAACACTCAATTTTCCACACAATGCTACCCTCAAGGGACTGGCCAAGCAAAAACCTCAAATAAGACCATTTTGAAGATCTTGAAGAAAATTGTCAACGAGGCTCCAGACATGATTAGCATGTCCAACTAAACCCTGCTTTGTGGGAATACTGTACTAGCATCCACACCCCTACAAGATCCACACCATATGCCCTTGTGTATGGATTAGAGGCTATCTTACCTATTGGGTTTGACTTACCCTCACTTTGGGTGTCATTGAAAGGAATCATTTTAGAGGAAGACTATTGGGTATCCAAACTACAAGAGTTGGAATTGTTAGATGAACGTCGTCAACATGTTGCTAATCATCTGAAAGCCTATCAAAAAATAATTTCAAGGAGTTATAACCACAAGGTTAGACCAAGAACATTTTAGGTTGGTGACTTGGTCCTAAAAGAGAATCCTCGTAATCAACAAGATCAAGAAAATAAGGGAAAATTTGAACCTAATTGGCTAGGTCCTTTTGTCTTTGTATCAATATTTGGATCTAGAGCATTTCAATTATCTATGCTTGAAGGGGACTTGTTTGAAGAACCTATCAATAGCCTTCATCTCAAGAAGTTTTACACATTACTCATCCAGTGCACGATAAAAAAATGAAAATCCAAAAAAGCAAAAAATTAAAAATCCAAAAAAAGAAAAAAATTAAAAGTCCAAAAAAGCAAAAAATTGAAAATCCAAAAAAGATAATTTTTAAAAAGCAAAAAGTTGAAAATAAAAAAAATCAAAATTGAAAAAAAAAAAAGCAAAAAAAAGAAAAAAAGAGAAAATTTACCAAAAAGTGAAAAATCAAAAAAATCGTTACCCTGATGAGAACTTGGCAAACAGGCATCTTAGTGACAACAAAAAAATCATAAAATTTGAAAAAGTGCAATAAAAACAAGCAGTGAAAACCTAGTAACAAGTGTTATTTGTGATAGATTAGCTTTTCCATCTATTGTCACATGTGTCAATCATCCACTTTTTGCCATCACTATGCCTGATTATCTTACGAACCTCATGTACATAGTTGGGCATTGTGGTCATGTCTCATCCTAGCTTGGTTATCATTGTGCATAGTCACAATAAATGATTGGTTTCTCACTAGGGAAAAAATCTTAAAATCATTGATGGCAATCTACTTTGAGCTTGAAACAACAAGCAAACAACAGTCAGACAAAATAGCAAACACAACAATCACAATTTTCAAATATCAACCATCCAAACCAATAGCACGATCACTCAATACAAATCTAGTTGGATGATACTCTTCTGAAACATGGTTTAATCACTTTGGCATGAATGTTCAACTGTTGTATTTTGATTTTTGTCATCATTTATCTAGAGAAACTCAAGGATGTCATAGACTAGAGGAGCTAGGATGGAGTATGATTTTAATTTGTCCGTTGTTTGTGAGTTAATCATTATTACTATGTAAATTTTCATGGGACATGCTCTACAAAGTATCATTGATGACATTTTGGACTTGCATAGGAAAGGATTAACTCTTGTCTATTTTATGCAAGCAATACTCAGGTCATCTCGGTTCAATTATGCCTAGATGCTTGTTTTACCTTGCAATATCAAAAATCAATGGAAGTTGTACTCAAGTCGTCATGGTCTAATTATACCATTGATGTTTGTACTAACTTTCAACATATTAAAAGCTCAATGATGATACCAAGCTTGACAAATCAGCTAACAAAATGACAATATTGCATATTTAGATTTGCATGGTTAAGATAGATTGCATCCATATTAGTTTTTGCACCTACATTTTAGATTTTCCAAGGCTGAAAAATTTCAAAATGATTTTATCTCTCTCAATAAAAGATTGAGTACATTTGACATTAACAAAATAAGATCATTCACAATTAGTTGCATAAGCATTATCATATAATACATTAGAAAGCATTATCATATCATACATGCATTAGCATTATCGTACATCCATCCATGCATTAGATCATATATTTGCATTAGAAAAATACAAAAAAATAAAAGCATTACATCTTAAGTTGCATGATCACATCCATCTCATATATGGCATATAGCATCATAATCCATACATCATCACTTCATTAGTGCATTCATACATAACAATGGCATAATCATATAAGAACATCACATAGCATATATGAAGCAAAAAGCAAATGCATCCATCATAAGCATTCATTACACAAGCATATAGACAACATATCAATCAATAGTATCTAATGCATATCATATAAATCTCAAAATCAATGTCAAATGTACAATGATATCATAAAACATGGAGAGATACATGAACAAAATTTGGCAAGAATATCACAAAGTCCTCAATTTGACAAGTAAATACATCATCAAGTGTCAATACATCAACTATGAACACAAGAGCTATGTGTTGCTCCCCCCAAACACTGTTGGCCTCACTGAACCTCCTGTTGTACCACCAGATGGACTTGCACCTGGATCCATGCCTAATGGATCTCTAGGAGGTGGCCCAGTCACACCTCTACTTGTCATCCATGAGTGGCTCCAACTTGATTTGGCACTGGAAGAATATGCATAATTGACACGCTACTCTGCAGGCACTGCCTCATGATACTGCAACGTATAATACTTTGCCTCTCTAGTCAAATTTCGTACCTCTTAGAGCATGTCCCATGTCATGGTACCCTTGGCCACTCTTTGTAGTCTCTCAGCTAAGACCTCCACCTGCTCACATCTCTACCTCATGACATCTCTCTCTATTGTCAAAGAGGTGATTTTTGTTTGTGCCTATGCCTATTCATGTAGCTATTCTTGTGCATGTTCCTATGTTTGTGCCTATCCCAGCTATCCCTATAAGCTATGTACTTGTTCCTATAAGGTAGCTATATGTTCCTGTTGTTGATGGGAGGGTACACGAATCTGAATATGTGAGGGCCCTACTTGTTGTTGTCTTGAGGGCAATGTAGATCTCATCCTCTGAGACACTCTAACATCTAGTACCTATCCATCTCCACCTCCATCTTTGTCATCTCCATCTACACCATCATCTCCTCCATCCCTTTCATCTCCCTCCTCATCTTCATCTCCCCTATCTCTCCCCTGTCTTAGTGTGTGTGGCGGTGCCCTCTCATCATCATCCAATATTGGTACAGGCTCATCTAGACTAGATATCCTCAGGAAAGGATGTATAAAGAAATACTGTGCATAATCATTTGTCATCAATGGATCTATGATCTTTGAATGGTACTCCCTTATTTGTGGTGTAACCCAAAATACTCCTGACAAGTTGTATCATATGATAGGGAGGATTCCCACTCTGGAATATCTTGTCATTGACAAGCATACATGGTAAATCCATGGGGCATAACCTAAACTCTACCATACTACTAAAGCACCCTCATAACCAGGAATCACTTGATGTTCATACAATGTCCACCTAATCAAGTATTTGGAGGTGAAAACATATGGCATCTCAATATCATTCTCTAGCCACTACTCACAATCTAAGTATGGCCACCATATCATAGTATCCAGATCATCAAGAACTCATCACCAATACTCCAATTTTCCTAGCTTGGGCTAAACAACTGGACCTATATATCTAAAAACATATGGTCTACCAACTAGATGATCCTTATCTGCCATAGGTCGAGTAACAACTATGTGCTCTCAATCCCAAATCTATAGCAATTTCACCTCAGCAAATAGACTCGTAGCTCCAAGGTACACTACATGATGTAGATCATGATATAAGTGGGCCAACATGCAAGATCCCCATGTGTATCTAATCTCCTATGTAATCATGCTCTCCAGTATTCGACCCCAACCAATTGAGAGTCCCTTCAACCTACGATCGAGACATAGAAAACCTCCAATGAATCCAGCTAGCACACATGGTAATGGTTGATATGATGCAACCATCTCCTGCCATGGAAACTCATACCCACTAATCTCATCATCGTGGAAAATCCTCCCCATTTCACTAGTACCTCCTTTCCCCATGTGATCATAAACCACTAGCTTTCCAACAATAGGAATCCCCAAGATACGATATACATCCTTTGCTGTAACTGTCATCTCACCAATGGCTAAATGAAATGTGTTGTTGTCACTATGCCACCTCTTAGCTAGAGCAGTCAAAAGTCCCCTATTGATCCTATACTGGTGCATAACAATCAAATAATTCAAACCACATCATCTAATCACATCTAAATCAGCTTGCACCAACTGTGGAATCATGTCCTAGGTCTTCAGGAAGCACTCCCGAGACTAAAGAACTCTAAAATCCTCCTATATTCATAATATATTGCAAATCAGTGTTTTATCAATCAACCTATCAATCAATCTAATAAGCTCTAATGAGATTTTGATCAAATCTCATTGAGTGTCTATCATTGACCGTCACCTATCATGAGGTCAATCATCATCTAGCCTATCATTAACTCTCACCTATCATGAGATCAATCATCAAACATCATCAAAACATTAGCTAATGCAATCATCAAACATCAAAAGCAAGGAGAATAATCAAAATTTCATCAATTTGGTGTCAATGTGTTGAAACAGTGCTTCTATGCACTGAAATCATGGATGAACTAAAAAATTCTATCAATGCACCAAAACAAGGTCCCTATAAGCCAAACTACCAAATGTGCCATTATGCAGTCTTTATGCACTAATAAACTAAATACGCTAGAAAAATCACCCGATGCACTAAATCATGGAATCTGTGAACTAAACAACCAATTGTGCTAAACAAATCAATCTATGAGTTACTATGTCCTATCAATGCGCTATAAATCCAAATGTGCTAAAACATTAATTAAATGCGCAAAAAAATGTCATCTATGTGCTATATCTTCAAATGCGCTAAAACACTAACCCTATGCGCTAAATCGGGTTCTCTATGCGCTAAAGTGTGCTAAATAAGAGTTTAAACTGTGAAAAATGCAAGAAAATCAAATTCAAAAGTCAACAAGAGGTTTCTTGGGGTACATACTAGAGGTCCATAGGTGATTGAGCGGTTGTGTCATCGAACTCACTCGAATCAATGGGTTTGATAGGGGATCACCATCTTGCTCCAATCTCTCAATCAACTCAATCTCAAATGCAAATGAAATCAAATGAGCTTCTTTTTCACCTTTTTATCTTTTAGTGGAGTAATTAAGTGGGATTTATTTTATTTTTCAACCAGGGCATCAATTAATCAAATTGGCAGGATCAGTATTATTTATCGAGAGATAAATCATTTGAGCATCATAAAATTTGGAAATCATCATAAAATCTTAAAAAATTCAAAAAATTCATAGAAAACCTTAAAATTCAAAATTTTGTGATTTATCTCCTGAGGGGGCATTACTCACATCATCACTTGAAAATCAACGTCTAGGGCATATCAAAATTTTTATCAGCACTAGCAATTTTTTTTTCTTTGAAGCAATGTGTTGCAAACACATCACTTCAAAGAAGAGAAAAATGTATACACTTAAATTTGGTCTAGAGAATTTAATTAAATACACGTTATTTAATTAATAATATTTAATTCGTCTACTTATAAATAAATTGAAAATTTTATTTATATAGTTTTCACTTTTTTAAATTATTCTTATCTAAATCATTTTCTTTTTCTTAATGTCTAAATTAAATAAAGAACTTCAATTAGTTTGTTTTATTTAATTAACTCTCTCGTATTAAATATAAATTTTATATTTGAATTTGAGCACATTCCTACTAACTTCTCATCTTCCACCTCATCATGTGTCTCATGACATTAAATATTCTTAATATTTAATTAGCATTTATTTTTAACAAATTCTAACCAATTTTGAGACACTTGGCTTTCACCTCACTTTGATTCTCCTTCACACTTGGCAGTTTGTTCTACTAAAGGGAACACACTCCTTGATTCTCTCTAACCTCTTTGTCCTCAATCGTCCATCTCTCTAGATCAAATCCAAACCATTGAATCCTACCACATAGGCTGATACCTTGTGAGAAATCTATAAATAGAGTGTCATTTATAGCATTTCATATAGAGATGTAGACATCCAAATTTGACCACTCCCATATGGTCAAACTCATCTACTTTATTCATCTATTTCATCAATATTAATTAAACGATTCATTTAATTAATATTTCACCTCTCTGCCTAAAGTCCCTAAAGTATTTAATTTAACAATTAAATAATTAACCTTACACCTTTTCCCCTCTAAATTAAATAAACATATCAATTTATTTAATTTAGACATTTGACCTTTTTGAATAAAATCAATTTTAAATTCTTCATTTTTCTCTCTCCTCGTCACATCCTCCATAACCCTCTTCTAATCTGGATTAAGTTAATTAATTCATGATTAACGTCACATCTTCCATAAGCTCCCACTTTCTTCTAATCTCTCATTAATTTTCTTAATCATGTATTTGCACAACCTTAATCTAATCATATTGCCACATTTAGTACACATTTTTGGTCAACCTTTATATATTCCACATTTGGCATTGACCCTCTTCCCCATGTGAATTTTTAATTCACATTTATTCATCCAAGATTCCTCTCTTCCCCATATGCATTTTTAATTCACATTTATTTTTCCAAGGCTCTCCTCATTTCTATGTAAGTTCTAGAACCTTTGAGTTGTCACATCATTCACATGTGTCCAAGTCTTCTAGAATCTTTGACTTGTCACATCACTCACATGTGTCAAAATCCTACCCTTTTGGGAACCTTGTCTTATCCACAAGATTCTTCCAATCATGTGAATTTTTAATTCACATTATTTCTCCAACTACTTTCCTCCTTCCCCATGGAGATTTTTGAGGAATTCTAAAATTCTTCAAATGTCATTTTCATTCTCACTTGGGGACAAGAAGTTCCTTTTTGAGGAAATATTCTCATCTACCAAGGTGCTTTCAAAGTATTTGTACTTCTTCCACATCACTTGTCCTTCCTCTACCTCACTTGTACCTCTTTCCATCTCATCATACCCTTGGACACCTCACCCTCCACATGTCAAGATGTGAGGGCTTGTGAGTCCTCAACTCACGATAGCCCTCCATCTTGCCCATGGTGGCTCAATCCTGACCATTGAATTCTCTAGAGAATTCAACTTCTTCTATAAATACCTCCCTCTTCTCATGCATTTGAACACTCTAAGCATTCTAGCACCCTTATGCTATCAAAATTGTGAGCCATACAAGCCATAATTAAGCATTGCATTTAAGTCATTTTACACACTCATCTTCATTTTCACCATCATGCCACACCTAGCCTAGTTCTCATATCATCTTGCATCCACCCTTTTATCACATTGCCATCAAAAGGAGCATACACATCAAGGGCCAACTAAGGAGATCAACATGAAAGAAAGGTATAATTGTTTATCTTTATTTTTATTTTGTGTTTTCCTTAGGCTAATCATTGAGGTGGTCTAGTTTTTTTCCTTTTGCATTTCTAGTTTAGTTTTGCATTGTTTAGAATAGAGAAAAAATACTTGCATTCACAAGAGAATTGAGAATAATTAAACTTTGTAGAATTTTAGAGCATTGTTATCTTAGAAGTATAGCATTGTCATTTTAGCATCATTTAGATTAATCATGGCTTTACCATTAGTTGCATCTTAATTTTAGTAATTTAACCACATCATTTTCATTATCAATATCATAGCAGCATCTTAATCTTGGCATATCATTTACAACATTTTAGCAATCAATCAATCATGTAGGAAGATTTATTGCATTTCCCGCATCTTGTTCTTCAGGTTGTCATTTGAAAAGTTATGTGCATACACAATCTGAGAGCCATTATGACTTGAAAAATCCTTATAGATAGAGGACAATGAGATGCCATTAGAGATTTTTTAATTTGATTGTTATTGTTTGCATACACAATTTGAGAGCCATTAGATAGATAGAGTTTTCAACGTGGAAACATGGAAGAATGATGATACAAATAGAAGAATATTTACAACACAAAAATCACTCATGTATCCAAGCACCAACAAGGGTGAAAAGGGTCATCCAATAACACATAGCATGATCATGGGGGAACACATCACAACACACACACATCTAATCTAAAGATAAAGAAGGGGCCTCCCCTTAACACTGATCGACCAAGAGGTCATTCGATTCCCATTCTAGGTCTTCATAATTGGAAGAAGGATAAGCCTACAGTGGTGGGACATTAAGGGGAGGAGCTTCTGACCCTCCCGCGACAAGGGCTAATGAAGAGGGCCCTGCAAGGTACTTTCCACTAAGCTCTTGTGGAGCTAAGGTCAGCAACTTTGCAATGATCGTCGACAAGGCTAGAACTTCATCTTGAGAGTTAAACATGCACTTTATAGGAGTGTCATGTTTTACCTCAATGGATAGAGAGGATTGCACTCGTGATTCACCACTAGGCTCACCAAATGATTTAGGAGTGGTGACAAACTCAGGGAAAGTTGAGGCAGGTTTCATCACTAGGTCAGAACAGGCCAAAGTGGTGTTGATGGTCAATAGAACACAACAATGTTAAATAGAATATCACTATCCTATTTCTACTAAAAGGGAAAGATAACATATGGTGATCTAACTCCCAAGGTCCTAGTAGTTGGTTCTCAACTATGTTGATATCACTTAGAGGTCAATGTAACTGTAATGTTTAAGGGGCCTTTGCTAGTAACAAGGAACAAAACTACATGAGGTCAAATATTCTACGTTTTGGTGGTTTAAATAAAGATAAAAAGATAGATAACTTAATGAAACAATCTTAAAGCTAGTTCCTTCTATTAACTTTCATCAAATAAGAAACACTTAGGCCCAGCAAAATCACTGGCATATGGATTGATTATATATCATTAATCATCAAATAGTTCCAACTTGACAACATAAAACTTGCTCAAAGCTGTAAAAATTGTATCTAAATTTATTTGAAATTTCAAAGTATCTGCTTAAAAAATTATGAAAACCTAAGACTATTCCTATTTGCTATCATCAAGTGGCTAAACTTGCTTCAATTAGCTGACCTTTACAAAATAGATCCCAGAGATACATATAGACAATGCTATGCATTAATCCCTCCCAATCAAAATTTAGATCCAAAAATCAAGGGATCAGAACTAAATGAAGAACTAAACTGTTGATCATTAGTTACCCAGTTGGATTGCTCTGTTGCACAAAATGTTGACACCCAAGAAAGTAGGTAAGACTGAAGAATGGAACTAGAGTAAATTTCATGTCAAAACCCAGCAAAGAGGAGAGAAGAAGATGTGTTAAGTGAAAAAGATGCTTTTCTGCCAACTCACTTCTATGTTGCATGCTCAAGGATGTACTTATCATAATTAGAGAACATTTGTTGAAGGGCTTCTTTATCAAGCTCATCCAACCAAGAATCAACCTTTCTAGTGGTAAGGGTAGCTTCTTTATGTTTACACCTCAAAGTGTAGGGGAGTTGCTCCACTTTAGTCTTCTTTGGCCTATCCCCTTGTCCAAAAGTTTCTATAGATTGGCTTCTTTGGGAAGCCTCTTCTGATCCTCCAGACATTTCTCAAATTCTACAATAAACTCCTATATTAGATGATCAACACATAGAAATCAATACATCAGTCACTACCTACCTCCATCCCTTTGAAACAATGTTTAAACATAACCAAACTTCAACCTTTATAGGAGGTAGAGCCACAAAAGCACCAAGGACATAAAACAAATTTCAATACTGGCGGGGTCAGTATCAGGACTGGAACAAAAATTGAATTGGAAACTAATTACTAGTTTCAAATTCAGTTTCCACTCTGGCTTTAGTTCCAATCACAAGCAAATCTTGAAGACCAAAATTATAAAACAAAGGAACCCATTTTGTAAAGGTTTATCAAGCAAACCCTAGTTTACCTGATACGTCAACTAAAATTTAGGGCATCACAATCCCCTCACAATAATAATAGAGTTGACATAGAATGAAGATGAGAAGGGTTTCGAAACTAATTTAATCAACATTTAAAGTACAGAAAACCCTGTAACAGAAACCCTAAAATGGAATTAGGGCATAGTAAAGCCACCTGCCACAATAGCGATAGCAAACAAAATGAAAAACAAACAAAAATGAAACCCTGCCTCGAAACACCCATGAGGAAGGAAGGAAATTGGTTGAAGATTCACTCCACAACATGCCTCTACAATCAAATCACCACTATTGAAGTTCTTTTGGCTCTAGCTCACTTAAATACTTTGAATAACTTAAGATAAAGAGTCAGTTAAATGCAATTTAGGATTTAAAAACAATTCATGTGTATGAGGAGGCAACAATTAATGCCATTAATGGGGTAGGTCAGAGGTGAAGAAAACAATGCATCAATTAGTTAACCCCCATGGGCACCAAAGATAAGGTGGATGTGGACTTGGATCTAGAACAAGACAAGAAAACCTTTACAAGTTCCTTATTGAACCCCAAACCCGGTCATGTGTTTGACAAAGAAAAAACAACATAAATAAAATGGGGGTGGAGATGGAATAAAAACTATAACTTTTTACAAAGTTCCAGGTTCAATTCTAACTCTGGTTTCACTCCTGAAAAAGAACAAAAACCAAGGCAAAAAATGCAACAATGGGTAGCAAGACCGAAACAGAAATTAGACTTGACACAAACACAAATCAAACACAAAGCAAACAAGTGGACTCATAGTCAAATTAGGAACAAAATCTAGAATTTTAGAAAGTTCCAAGTTAGGTTCCCATTCTAGTTCCACTTTCGATCAGGAAAAAAAAAATGCAAGGAAAATGAAAATCAACTCAATGGAGAAATAGACCCGAGAATGCAAAACACAACAAGTAAAGAAAATAGAAGGAAAAAAAAGTGGACACAGACCTGGAACCAAATCCAAACTTGGAACTTTGTAAGAAGTTCCAAGTGCATTTTTCACTTCCGACAGAACACCAGAAAATAAAAGGACTTAGCAGTAAAAAGAACTCCTAAAACCCAAACAAAACAAACAAGAACAACAAAAACAATAGGAAGTGGGGCTGGACCCAAAACCGAACCCGGCCCAAACACAAATGAAAATAAAACAAAAAGGTAGACGAGCAAAGCCGAAATCAAAATAGGAACATAAACTGGAAACTTAAAAGTTCCAAATTCAATTCCACCTGGTTGCAATTTTGCTCGAGCAAAAAAAAAATGAGGAAAACAAAAAAAAAGGGACAAGGGAGAAACAACCCAAGAGTGCAAAACACACTGACAAACAAAAAACAAAAAAAAAAGAGAAAAGGATGGATCTAGAGTCAGAACTAAATCCAAACTAGGAACTTTGGAATTTAAGTTCAGAGTCCATTTTTGGTTTTGGCTCCGCTTCTGACAAAGCAACAAAAAGAAAAGACATAAGAACAAAACAAACAACTGCTAAGACCCAAAAAAACAACCAAAGACAAACAAAAAATGAAGGGGGGACCCATTTTGTTCCAAAATAAAATGGGGTGGTTATGCAAGGAATAACAAATGGTGATGTTGATGGTGTTTTCTGCACAGCAACAACTCAGACAAAATGCAATATTCTATCTCTCTTGAAAGGTTATTTTCAACAATAAATCCCTGAAAATCACCCCAAGGTCTCTCGGGTGTCAGGTCATGACAATGCATAAACAACTCAGAGAATATGTGAAAATGCTAGTAATCAAAAAGCGACCTTACTACAAGCAAATTGTATCTTTCAATTTATTAGATTTTAAAATAGGATGATCTCAAATCCTAATCTAACTAGATGATAAAGAAATGGAAAAAGATAAGGATGCAAGGATATGATAAGATCTAAACTATTCTTAGAGTGAACAATGCAAATGATAGATATCTGGAATGGACCAACCTCAAACAACCAATTCCTGCTTAACCCACAATGCAATATCACAAGAACGGTGCAATCTTCTAAGGTATATAGATTTTCAAATCATAGATATTCATCCACAATAAAGCTTAAGTACATATTAATGTATGGTCCAGGTTGACTTCACCAGCCTACTACAACCAGATAGTTGCTGGGAGTATAGACCAGAGATTGCTACAAACATTCCAAATATGAAATCATAAACATCATTCATCAAACTAAAACTAATTTAATTCTGAACACTAACCCTAAATCTTCAAGCAATTTGAAAGATGGAACAAGAACCATGCGAGATAAACCAACACAAGAGATTTCACCAAGAAAACCACAATGTCTTCAATTGTATTAGATCATCAGAATACTGCAACAATTCCACTCTCCTGTTTACAATACTTGCTTCAAGAAATTCATAAAATGCTCTAACTTGACTCTATTGTCTCTTCTCTAATTTCTAATGTCTAATCCCTTTATAATGAGGTAGGAATGCCTTTTATAGCAAACTCTCAAGACATGTCGGCCCAGCCAAACATTTACAAAATAAGAACAACTGCCAAAACAAGTCAACCTTAAGAATTCAAAATAAGGCACACATTAAATGCTGATATATCATCAAGGTCAGCCTAGACACATTCCACAATGTAGTCTAGTTCAATACATGCCCTATAATAATAGGGAAGCACAAATCTCAAGACAAGCATTAGCTACCACTTCCCTTATCCTTACTCTGGGCCAATGATCCTTGAACCCTCAAAATATTTTATCCAATTCAGTGACAGGTGGCAAAGGAAAGATCCTAAGCTGACATTCTATGGAGCCAATCTCCTCCTTTGACTACTTAATAGTCTTATCCCAATCGTCCTTGTAGGCTTGATACTTATCCATGACCACCAAATATGTTGATGCATCATCCAGTTGGTGTCCTACTATAACATTCTTAGAATCTGGAGCATAAACATCATGCCACCATTACCTTAGTTGTTCCGGACTTAGGTACTTAGGAGCAATCTTTCTTCTACCAGTCATGATCTCAAAAAATGCAATGCATCAATCGTACACTCTAGTCAGGTCACCATCTATCAGCTTCTTTCGCTTCTGAATCTTCCTCATGGCCTTCTGTCGAATTTGCAGAGCCTCAAACCACTCACAAGGCTTATTTAGTCTAGAGGAAGGAAGGATCCCATCTGCAACCAATTGATCTTTACAATGCTCCATGATAACCTTGGATTTCTGTAGTAGAAGGTCAATGTCCTCCTTGTCCTGAGATAGCACATATTCCAACAATTCCCTAGCTCTGATTGCATCCTTTCCAACTGAAAGGATCTCCTTGATTGCATTTTCTCCTTTCATGTGCACATCCTTCAACCAATCTGTTATAGTTTGAGTAGAGGCCTTCATCCTTTCAATCTTAGAAATAGTTTCCTTGGGCAAGAAACTAGGAGTGGCAGAGGAAGATGGATGAAGAGATTGTAGAGGTTTCATTACATCCTCCAAGCATTTCCTAAGCCTCTCATTTTCCTTTCTCAGCTCATGCTTGGTTTGGGTCTCTTTCCTTAGTCTGCCAATTATTACAGCACTGGACCCTTCATCCTCCTTTATATCCTGCTCCATAGATGCTGGTCCAAGGTTAAAAGTTTGTACATTATAATCCTCACCAGTGACATCTTCTATAGTCTTATCTGCAGCAAGGGTGGCAATATGGATGACTCTATTGTTTAGTTCATCCCTCTCTATCTTTGAAACTACTTTAGTTGCCTTCTTTTTCTTTCCTTTACCGATCTTGGACAGCATCTCATCCCAATCCAAATGAGTGTCCTCAACAACAACTTGTTTCTTTTGTGTGATCTACTTTTCAAGCCAATCTAGGACATCAGGTTCCACCCGGATTTCATCTATTTTTACTTCTTCATGCTATTCTGACGCTTTATCTTTTTCCTTTTCAGGGGGCTGCTCACCTTGATCACCCTTCTCAATCTCTTCTTCCCGCACCAGTGATGGGGTTCTAACCAGGATATTCTCCTTCTCTGGTGATCTGTTTCCTCTACTGCTTGCCAGAGAATCTTCATATTGGACTAAGGGAGAAGGGTGTTTTCCTTTTCTTCAACTTCAATCTCTGTAGTCGTACCAAAGAGTTCTCCTTCCTGGAAAGGTTCTACTTCTTTGTGTTCTAAGTGCAATTCCGGGTAAATCTCATAGACTATGTCCTGTCCAAATGTCCCTCGTGGATTCAAACACCTATTTGGGTAGAATCTTGCCAACACATACATGACATAGTTGGACATGGTGAACCTCTTGGTTTCTAGGACGTCCCTCAGCTGTTTATCAATTATGGTGCTAATAAGATCGGCCCAGTGATAATTGGTTCCTTGTTCAATTTTGGTGATCACATGGACCATCCAACTTTCCAGTACTCCGACACTCTTCAATCCTGCCATCCTGCTCAAAAATGTGATTGCATCATAAATATCTGATCTGAACTTAATCCTGTGCAATTGCTTGGGTAGTTTAGAGTAATGTGACTTTGGCTTCTCCAACCAAGCATTGATCATCTGTTGAGCTTTCGTCGGCTCATTCTCATAATATGTCCTAGCCAAGTCCATGTTCAAAGTACACACTGAAGGAAAATTTGGCATGTCAAAGGCTTGGGCAATAGAAACAAGGCTAAAATTGGCCAAGAATCTTCCTTCAGTGCTGACAACCCTTTGTGTATCAAAGTCGTACTGCCGGGCACACTCAAGTATCAGCTCGTGTCATTGGATTTTTGGAGGAAACCCTACCACATGCACCAATCCAGTTTTCATCATTCCCTTCCTCAAGACCGATAGATCCTTCTGAGCTGTCCTCTGTTTAAACTCCTCGTATCACCAGGTTCCAACATTGGTGTCAAACACTTCAGCCCACATAGAAGATATCTTGCTTTCAGGGAGTTGACTCTTAGTGTCCAATCTTAATCTTTCTACCTCTGAGATGGAGGACCCCTCCATGTCACCTTTGGACTTTCCTACAGCGGCCTTGCTTGATTCAGCCTGCACTCACAAAAGATCGTCATAAGTATCCAATTATCATGCATATTCCAGTCCAAAGGTTAGCATAAAATCATATAAAGCAGTTAAGAACTATCACAAATTGCGAATCTTTAAAAATCCAAAAAAATAGAATAGTCCGGGAAAACAATGTGAACCAGGAAAATCCAGTCAAGGCGAAATTTGGAGAAATCCAACCCAGGCGGATTCTTGCTACCAAAACATCATTAGTCAAATAAATCGTTAGTACGGTCAAAAGATCATGAGATTATCATGAAATTCGTTCATTAGCAAGAAGAAATAAGCATTTAGCATTTACTCCATTAATCCTATCTTCGAAAAATCGAAGGAGATAAAACCAGACAGGAAAACCAGAAAAATCCGGATAGGACGAATTTTCGCGGACAGTTTGAAGTACTTCAGAATTCGCTACACTCTGTGGAATTAGCCAAAACCAGGAAAATTCGGGTGCGTAGAAATTCCGCGGACACCACGGGAACCCGACGAAAGGCAACACGCGGACCAGTGACTGAATGTTCATGCAAAACCTTGCTAATTGGGATTCAAATGATTTCAAAATTTACACCAACTAACAAGATTTCGGAATGTGATTGAACTTAAATTTCAAAGGACCTCAAATGTCTAAACTTTAGGGCGAAATAGTGATGCCCTAATTTTGACTAATAAACCTTCCGCCATGAAAACCAAGGTTAAGCTCGGGGTTTGAAATACCATCTATGAAAATCAATCTAACGCACTTAGGACAAAAATTTGACCCATAACACCATCTGAATGAATGCACCCATCATCTAATAAATAAATATAAGCACACATGGCGCGGGTGACGAGGCTTTCACGAAGAGATGGATCAAACCCTAATTTGATAAGAAGAAAATTGTGACTCAACATGAGCTGACCCGAAATGACCATTAATCAACTCAGAAAAACCTCAATCATTGCATAAAAAAATGGAAGGGCCGTCGACAACCTACCATAGATTAACCCAAATGAAACCCAAACTCGAAGAAGCGACTACAAAGCAAGTATGCCCAAGCAATGAAAACCTTTAATCGGCGCTCAAAACAATCCACACACAAGCGGCTCAAAATCAACAATCAAAGCTCGAACAAAGAATCCACTCAGACACCAAAGCAGCAAACAAGTGAATAATGAAGTTGAAATGATGCTTAAAAGGTTTTGAATCCACCCATTTACACATCTGAGCAAAGGTACTGCAAGCATTAATGAGCGACAAGACGTGTGTAAAAAATATAAAAACCTGAGCCCAGGACAGAATTTCAAAAAATCCCAAGATACGTGGAAAATACGGATGAACACAGATTTCGCAAATATAGCGGAGACCGGGATTTTAACGAAGTTCAGGATTTCAGCGCAGTCTGGGAAAATTCGCTCGAACCGGAAAATCCTGAAGTTAGGCAGAAACCCGGATTCAAAAAATTCAGTGATGACCAGACAATGAACCAGAGCCTAGGAAAATCCGCCAAAGCTGGAAAATCCCAGATTTAGGTCAAAACCTAGATTTTCACTGAAACCAAACTTTAGCCAATTCAATCCTCAGGGCAAGATTAGAGCCAACAAGACCAACATGTCAAGGCCCTAAAAAGACAAATCCAATAAAACCAAAGGTCAAAAGACATCCCGAAAAAGAGGGTCCCTACTCCAAGTGGGGCATGTGTGCAAAACTACACAACAAATGGCAACTCTGCTAGGGAATTACTCCAGAGCATTTCAATGACAAGCTGGAATCAAGAACCCAAAACTTATGGTTTCAACTCACATATCATGTCACCACCTCGATGTTAAAACAAAGAAACCCCCTAGTCATTCAAAGTTTCCTATACCAAGGTCAAAGTGTGTGCAAATGCATTCATTACCCTCCCTTAGTCGCAACTGGAACCAAATTTGGTATGAACAAGCTAGGTAAAAATTCATACTCTAAAAGTAATCTGGATAGAGCCTCGCTGCCAGTCAGGAGTTCATAGCCCCGATGAGGTTATCGTTGTGATCCTCCTGAACATGGCTCTACTGCTAGTCAGGCGTCCATAGCCCCAATAGAGATATTCAGATCCCTCTGATAAGTTGAATTCAAACCTCATAATTTTCAATATTTTCTTTTCTTTCTTTCTTTTATTTTCTTTTCTTTTGATATTTCTTTTCTTTTTCACTCATTTCATTCAACCTGTGAACAGTGAAGTCCACTTTCAGGGTTGAGAACCACAATGGCACTAGAGCATAAAAGTATTTTTCACCTGTTCGGACCTTATAAGGACCTTTTAAATCTTCAGGTATCTTTAATAATTAACAGTATGAGACCCCAATATATTCCCGTTCAAACTGACTAGAAAACCCTTTGCCTTAGCATAAGGATAAGTGATATTGGGTAGAGAGTTCGTACCACAGTGTCCAAGAAGGATGATTAGAGTTTGTGAGGGAAATACCAAGAACATCAAACCCACTTTGTCATCATTGCCATACAGATGCACCCAAAAATCTCAAAAGAGAAAGAACCAAGAGCAAGAGCAACGCAGACCAAAACAAACAAACCAAAGCAAACCTATTCTAACCAAAGCAAAACAAACAAACCAAAAGGGAAACCTACTCTAACCAAACGAAACTAACAAAGCAACCTAAACTAACTATATATAGAGCAGAGAGCTGAAAATAGCTCAGGATTGGAAATAATGTTTCAAATACTGCCCATTGACAGGCAGTGGGATATCTTCTCCCGTGAGAGTCTTCAGATGGAAGGCATTATCTCCAGGTATTTCGGCAATCTGGTATGGACCAAGCCACAGTTTATTAAACTTCCCATGGTTCCCTTTTTTATCATGAGGTTTATCCCAGTATAGGACAAGGTCAGAAATCCTGAAAGCCTTAACTTTAGCCCTCCTATCAAACCACCTCTTAACTACCCCCTGATGTTTGGCAAAATTCTCAAGGGCATTGTCTTGTTTCTCCTCAAGGTGCAGTAGTTCTATCAACCTAGCCTCCATTTTGTCCCCCTCATCATAAAACTGATTTATAAACTGTAAAGTTGGGATCTTGAGTTGAATAGGGAATACTGGCTCTAGACCATACACTAAGTGATAAGGAGATGTTCCAATGGATGACTTAAGTCTTGTACGATATGCCCAAAGGGCAAACCAAAGCTGGGTGTGCCAATCTTTTGGGTTCCTCTCTAACAGCTTACAAATGACAGTCAATAAGTTCTTATTAGAGGACTCTGCTAAGCCATTATCCTGAGGGTAATAATTAGATGCAAACTTCACAATAATTCCATGATCAAAAGCCCAATTTAAAAATTTTAAAGATGCGAAAACAGGACCATTATCACAGACAACAGCAACAGGGCATCCAAATCAATTAAGAATAGCAGATTCCAAAAAATCAATCACTACATCTAATGTAGATTGCCTACAAGAAAATACTTCAATCCATCTTGTGAAATAATCAGTAATAGTGAGAATGTACATGTGTCGTGTAGAAGACAGTGGGTTGATAGGGCCTATGAAATCCATACCCCACTAAGCGAAAGGTCTTACCTCAATGACCGATTTGAGCGGAAGTGTTGCATACCTTTCTCTCGTTGCTGCAGTCTGGTAGGTGTGACAAGTCCACACATGATGGTGAACATCTTTAAACAGTGTGGGCCAGTAATATCCTGCCCTCAAAATTTGATTTGCTGTGGCAATCGCAGAGCCATGACCAGTACCATATTTCTCATAAAATTCGTTCATCACTCTTTTAGCTTCCTGTTTCCCGAGACACCTTAAATAAATTCCTTCATGATTTTTCTTGTACAGAATAACTCCTTTCAACATGAAACCATCACTCTTTAATCATAGAGTTCATCTCTGAACTACATTAAGACGACCACGAGATTGTTGGTTCAACAAATAATACACTATGTCGTCATACTAAACATCTGAGGAAACCTCTTCGATATTATAATTCTGAACAGTCAATTCAGGACACATTTCAGCCATAGTCTAAGTGATTCCTTGCCCTCTTACCAGCTTCATAGGTTGGATCTCAATGTCATATTCTTGTAGCATTGTCACCCATTTAGCTCTACGCTCACCTAATTCATTTTGCATCAAAAGTAACTTGACTGCAGAATTCGGGACAATTGCATACACCTTATTTCTGAGGATATAATACTTGAATTTCTTTACTGCTCTGACCAGGGCATATGCCTGTTTTTCCACACTTGGATATTTCAACTCAGCATCTTTTAATGGTGCACTCATAAAAGCAATAAGATGCTCATTTCCTTCATCCGACTTTTGAGTTTACATTCTAGCACATGAATGGTCTGAAGCAAATGAATATATGTAGAAGGGTTTACTATAACTAGGACTTACAATTACTGGAGCATCAGCAATGGCCCTTTTGATCTCTGTAAAGGCTTCCTTCGCTTCTGTAGTCCATTCGATCTTGACATCTTGCTTCAACATTGTATTTAATGGTTTAACAATTTCAGCAAATCCAGTGATGAATTTTCTAACAAAGTTGATCTTACCAAAAAAAGACTTCATCTCCTTTTTTCTAGCAGGTGGCTGAATCTTTAGTATGGCCTCCACTCTCTCTAGATCAATAGCAATTCCCTTTTCTGATATGACATGTCCTAGTAGATTTCCCTCTGTTACTCCAAAAATACACTTTTTGGGATTCAGGGATATGCCAAATTCTCTGTACCTTTGAAATACTTTGTGCAAATCTGAGATGTGATCTCTTCTATTTTTTGAAAAAATAGTCAGGTCATCCATATAAATGATGATGCATTTGCCTATGATATCTTTAAAGGTAATATCCATAGCCCTTTGAAATGTAGCCCCTGCATTAATGAGTCCAAATGGCATCCTTCTGTAGGCAAAGGTACCCCATTTAGTTGTGAAAGAAGTCTTATGTTTGTCCTCATACTGAACCATCACTTGATTATACCCAGAATAACCATCCAGAAAGGACATCATCTGAGATCCATTAACCACTTGAAGCACTTCATCCAATGAAGGAACTGGATAGTTATCTTTTTCTGACGATCTGTTCAAATTCCTAAAATTGACACAGAGCCTAATTTCTCCATTATTTTTCCTTACTGGGACCAAGTTTGCTACCCATGTTGAATGTCTGACAGGAAATATAATTCTAGTAGATAGTAGTTTCTGAACTTCTTTCTATATGAGTGGTTCCAGCAATGCGTTGATAGGTCTCTGTCTCTGCCTGAAAGGTTTAGCACCTGGCTTCAGGGGTATAGTATGAGTTATGATTGATGTATTATAAGTCTTCAAGTCCTCATAAGCCCAGGCTACTATATCTGGAAATCTGTGCGAGGCCTCAATTATCCCTTTTCTTTCCTCTAGAGTGCATACCTTGCCAATGAAAATGTTCTTAACATTGTCCTCAGTTCCCAAATTGTGAATGTCACACTGTCTATTGATTGACTCTTTCTTTGACTCTTGTTCTTGATCTTTGATCTTATCCATATCAAAAATTCGCTCCAACTGTACCATTCCCCTTGGAATAGTATTAGACTTTAGATTCATCACACTATCTAAATCTAGTTCTTCTTCCTGGGGTTTTGCTTCATCAATGATTTGGAAAGCAAAAACGTCTGTATTTGTGATAAAATCCAGAATATGTTTGTCATCTTCGAACACCTAAAAATTAGTAACATTGTCTGGGACTGATGGCACAGGAGTCAATTCTACAGTGAATTTCTTTAACCCTGACAAAGATAAAGGCTGCAAAGTGCTTGCTGCCTGAGCCAAAGAATCGGCAATTTGATTCTTCTGCTGTGGTATTAGTTGAATATTGAAAGCGTCAAACCCCTCAATGAGGTCCCACACCCTATGCTTATAGTTGGTCATTCTCCTATCATGACATGAATATTGTTTCCTTACTTGCTTAATTACTAACTCAGAATCACCAAAAACTTGCAGAATTTTAACCTTTTTCTTAAGTGCCATGAGAAGTCCATGAATTAATGCTTCATACTCTACTACATTATTGGTGCAATAAAATTGAAGCCTATGAGCTGCAAATAAATTCTTACCTTTTCGGCTGATCAATTTGAACCCTGCTCCAGCTCCATGCTTGGATTTGGATCCATCAAATTTAAGAGTCCAACATTCAGCAGTGGTGGTCTTCTTTATCATATCTTTGAACTTATCAATGTTGGAGGATTCCTTGGTCAGTATAGGTTTCTCTCCTTGATATTTTTCCTGAGGATTATATACCTTTGTCTCCACAGCTTGGGTTGGATTTAGGCATTTATGTACTTGTTCTACTGCTGTCTAGCATAAACAACACTCCATCTCTGAATGAGAGGCATTATGAACTCTACACCAATTTGGTAAGAGCAATTCCTCAAAGCTTGTCTTTCTACCTAGGTGAGTTTTATTTTTGACACACTACTTGATAAATTCTTGGAAACTGTCTAATAGGCTTATCTGATTATCTTTGAATTTTTCCTCTTCCTCAACTGATTCTGTCAAAACAGCTGTATGATTGGATCTTGTCTTAGCATCAATAGGCATCGTATGTAACATCAATACCTCCTCTGAGTCTAACTCCTCATAATGAGTTGATAGCATGTAATTTCCCATTCCTACTTCAGATATCAAGACTTCTGTCAAAGTATTTTGGTACTCTGTTATCATGTATTTCATTCTGGGTTCTCTTTCAATTCTGATTTGATTTGGCACTCCTTTCTAGGGAAGCCACATGTGAGAGTAGTCAATAGACACATCCATTCAAATCCTTAGTAAAATCTCTTCCCAGAATCAAACCATATGCATCAGGGATATCAGCCACCTGAATATTGATAACCTGTTGAATCCTTGGGTCAGAAGCTATTTGCATATGAATCATATTTAACTCTCCCACCACACTTACTTCAGTTCTATCCAACTGAGTCACCTTCTTCTGAGAGTCAGCGGGTGTAATTCCTAAAACTCTACAAACCCCAAATGGCATCACATTGGTGGAAGCACCAGAATCTAATAAACAATTGTGTAATTTTTTACCGAATATGCGTACAGAAATAAAAAATGGTGGGGTTTTTGTCTTTCCTTGGAACAAAGTTGGATGAGGATCTACCTGGGCTACCTGAGTCTTGTCATTTTCTTTTCCTTTATCTCCAGGAGGCAAGTTAGTCTGATTTTGTACTTGATTTTGTGTCTTCATAGGCTGAGAACTAGAAGTCTTGCTGATATTCTCATCACAAGGCTTATCCAAAGACATTGAATGTGCATCATAGGTACCTAAAACAACCTTCCTAATTGCAAGGAACCTTAATAACTCAAATGCTGAAAGATTTACCATTAATTTCTTGAACTCCTCAGCAACATATGAAGCCATCTGCTCCTAACTCATATTAGTGGAGACCTCCGTAGAAGGTTCCTCCACCTTATACTTGCTTGCTTGCACAACCTTTTCCTTTTGTGGGTCAGTTTGAGCTTGTATTTCCTTCGAAAGGTACTACTTGGAAACATATGGATAAGATGGATTATTGCTAGCATTAGGATCTGGAGGGGTACTGAAGTTGTTAGGAGGAATGAAAGTGGTGAAAGGTCCCCCAGCCTGTGGACGCCTATGAGGCAAATCCCTTAAATCATATCCTTTACCTTGCCTCTGGAGCATCTCTACTTCTTCAACATAATTTTTTTCCTGATTAAGGGGGCCATTATCATTCATTGCTTCCTCATTGAATAATCAATCAACCTCATCTCCATTGCATATATGATCTTCCCTCTCTTCTTGGGAATCAGGTTCCTCTTCTGGTACGTTTTCCTTACTTGTTGGGAAGGGAGCATGGTTTAACACCAGCACAGGAGAGTCATACGGTGTGGAGGGGACAATCTCCTATCCATTTGCATTATTTTCTACCTCATACTAGAAAATAGAGGCAGCAGTTTGGAACTCTGGACATTCTAACTCTGAATGCTGACTTGTCTTATGGAGCCTGCACCATCCTAATAGGGCTGCTTCAGCCAGATATACACCACTGGGAGGCTTGTCTTGGCTGACTGGCTGATTTGTAGATTGGTTGACAATTTGATTAGCGGGTTGATACAATGGGGTGGGGACTCCTCCATTATTAGGTCCTGTATTCCAAGTTCTACTCTGTTCTTGTGATGGCCTTTTATCAAATCTTGATCCACTGCCTTAGCCTCTATCAAAATTTTGTCTCCTATCAGTATTGAGTCCTCTGTCATTATTGTAACCTTTGTCCTGATTATATCCCCTGTCATTGTAGAATCTCCTTTCATTACGCTGTCCTCTGTTAAAACTCTACCCTTGTGGAAACTCTTTGTTCTGATTGGATTGCATACTCTTCTGGGCAGCTTGTAGTTAGCTATTTTAATTTCTTAGGTAAGTCACTTCCAGATTTAGTTTCTTTATCTGCTTGGCCATTTCATCAATCCCCTCCCTATTTGGATCTCGATAAGGAAGCTAAGTTGAATTACTTTGAGGAGGAGCAAACACTGTAGCAGATCCCATAGACTAATGCAACACCTCAGAATTCTGCAAATAGGCAGGGAAACTATTCGACTGTGGCTGATACATAGGTTGGTTAACCTGTTGTTGAGAAAAGTTCGTCATGGGAGAAACCTGGCTCATGGGATGACCAGGGTGTGGTACCAAAGGTAACTGAGGAACTGGATTCACAATTGGAGTATGATTAGCAAGCACATGGTTTACTGCCTAAACCTGGTTGGGATGTGCAACTAGCCCTAAAGAAGGCAATGGTCCTGTCAAGTGTTGTCTCAAATCTGTACTAAGCTTAATAGCCTATGTATAAGCATTAGTTGGAGTAGTTGGAGGATTGGGTCTCCACTTTAGAAAAGTTGTTGTGAAGCTGTCCAGGGCTTCATAATAGACTCCCAGGGCTGTATTATTATCTAAAATATATGGATATTGAAGTCTGGTGTACGTACAGTGGAACCTATTATTGAAACTAGATATTGGCTCATTAACCTCTCTTAACTTTGGTGAATTGCAGGTATAATTCATTGGCACTGATAGGTATTTGAAACTTCTATAAAAAGGTAGTCTCAAGGTCATTCCAATTAAGAATCGAACTAGAAGGGAGATGATTGTACCAGTAAAAGGCCTCTTCTCCTAGTGAATAGAGAAATAACCTACAGGCAACATCTTCATGAACGATCCCTCTGTCTTTGAGACAGGTTTGGAAAATCCTTATGTGTTCTTCTACAGTCTTGTTTGGGTCATTAACATGGAATTTTGAATAGAAATGCTCAGGGTTTTTGGGCATAGCATTGTAGGCATGGAAGAAAAAGGGTGATGGATTATTAGCAAGGAAATCCATTGGTAAGAGTGGGGGTGGTGGTTGTGGTTGGTTAATGACAGGCTGGGGCTGTTGAATGGGAACCGCCCCAGGGATGGGTATAGCCTCAATCTCGGGATGTGAAGATGTGGATGAGGCTGGTGAAGGGATGGGTGATGATGATTCTCTACTTTCTCGAGTCATTCTTGACCTAGTGGGGAACTATAATTCCTATAAATCTTCTTCTCCTGTGGTAGATCTGGTATTTCTCTTATATCTTTCAGGAGAGATGGCATTCAGGAAATGATCCAGTGTGCTCATTTAGGCCCTCCTTCTAGTGCCAATCTGTTGATGGTGTTTTCTGCACAGCAACAACTCAGATAGAATGTAATATTCTATCTCTCTTGAAAGGTTATTTTCAACAATAAATCGCTAAAAATACCCCGAGGTCTGTCGGGTGTCAGGTCATGACAACGCATAAACAACTCAGAGAATATGTGAAAATGTTGGTAATCACAAAGGGACCTTACTACAAGCAAATTGTATCTTTCAATTTATCAGATTTTATAATAGGATGATCTCAAATCCTAATCTAACTAGATGATAAAGAAATGGCAAAAGATAAGGATGCAAGGATATGATAAGATCTAAACTATTCTTAGAGTGAACAATGTAAATGATAGATATCTGGAATGGACCAACCTCGAACAACCAATTCCTGCTTAACCCACAATGCAATATCACAAGAACGGTGCAATCTTCTAAGGTATTTAGATTTTTAAATCATAGATATTCATCCACAATCAAACTTAAGTACATATAAATATATGGTCCAGGTTGACTTCACCAGCCTACTACAATCAGATAGTTACTAGGAGTATAGACAAGAGATTGCTACAAACATTCCAAATATGAAATCATAAACATCATTCATCAAACTAAAACTAGTTTAATACTGAATACTAACCCTAAATCTTCAAGAAATTTGAAAGATGCAACAACAAGAACCATGCGAGATAAACCAACACAAGAGATTTCACCAAGAAAACCACAATGTCTTCAATTGTATTAGATCATCAGAATACTACAACAATTCCACTGTATTTTTTACAATACTTGCTTCAAGAAATTCATAAAATGCTCTAACTTGACTCTATTGTCTCTTCTCAAATTTCTAATGTCTAATCCCTTTACACTAAGGCAGGAATGCCTTTTATAGCAAACTCTCAAGACATGTCGGCCCAGCCAAACATTTACAAAATAAGAACAACCGCCAAAACAAGTTGGCCTTAAGAATTCAAAATAAGGCACATATTAAAGGCCGATATATCATCAAGGTCAGCCTAAACATAGTCCTCAATGTAGTCTGGTTCAATACAGGCCCTATAATAATAGGGAAGCACAAATCTCAAGACAAGCATTAGCTACCACTTCCCTTATCCTTACTCTAGGCCAATGATCCTTGAACCCTCAAAATATTTTATCCAATTCGGTGACAGGTGGCAAAGGCAAGATCCTAAGCTGACATTCTATGGAGCCAATCTCCTCCTTTGACTACTTAACAGTCTTATCCCAATCGTCCTTGTAGGCTTGATACTTATCCATGACCGCCAAATATGTTGATGCATCATCCAGTTGGTGTCCTGTTATAACATTCTCAGAATCTGGAGCATAAACATCATGCCACCATTCCCTTAGTTGTTCCAGACTTAGGTACTTAGGAGCAATCTTTCTTCTGCCAGTCATGATCTCAAAAAATGCAATGCATTGATCGTACACTCCAGTCAGGTCACCATCTATCAGCTTCTTTCGCTTCTAAATCTTCCTCATGGCCTTCTGTCGAATTTGCAAAGCCTCAAACCACTCACAAGGCTCATTTTGTCTAGAGGAAGGAAGGATCCCATCTGCAGCCAATTGATCTTTACCATGCTCCATGATAACCTTGAATTTCTGTAGTAGAAGGTCAATGTCCTCCTTGTCCTGAGATAGCACATATTCCAACAATTCCCTAGCTCTGACTGCATCCTTTCCAACTGAAAGGATCTCCTTGATTGCATTGTCTCCTTTCACCTGCACATCCTTCAACCAATCTATTGCAGTTTGAGCAAAGGCCTTCATCCTTTCAATCTCAGAAATAGTTTCCTTGGGCAAGAAACCAGGAGTGGCAGAGGAAGATGGATGAAGAGATTGCAGAGGTTTCATTACATCCTCCAAGCATTTCCTAAGCCTCTCATTTTCCTTTCTCAACTCATGCTTGGTTTGGGTCTCTTTGCTTAGTCTGCCAATTATTACAACACTGGACCCTTCATACTCCTCTATATCCTGCTCCATAGATGCTGGTCCAAGGTTAAGAGTTTGTACATTATAATCCTCACCAGTGACATCTTCTCTAGCCTTATCTGTAGCAGGGGTGACAATATGGATGACACTGTTGTTTAGTTCATCCCTCTCTATCTTTGACACTACTTTAGCTGCCTTCTTTTTCTTTCCTTTACCGGTCTTGGACAACATCTCATCCCAATCCAAAGGAGTGTCCTCAACAACAACTTGTTTCTTTCGTGTGATCTCCTTTTCAAGCCAATCCGGGACAGCAGGTTCCACCCGGATTTCATCTATTTTTACTTCTTCATGTTGTTCTGACGCTTTATCTTTTTCCTTTTCAGGGGGCTGCTCACCTTGATCACCCTTCTCAATCTCTTCTTCCTGCATCGGTGATGGGGTTCTAACTGTGATATTCTCCTTCTTTGGTGATCCATTTCCTCTGCTGCTTGCCGAAGAATCTTCATATTGGACTAAGGGAGAAGGGTGCTTTTCCTTTTCTTCAACTTCAAGCTCTGTAGCCATACCAAAGATTTCTCCTTCTTGGAAAGGTTCTGCTTCTCCACTAGTCTCTTGTTCTTGATGAGTTTCCTGGTCATGCATGCTTGGTGGAGGAGAAGCAGTCTTAGATGGCCCCACAGCTGATATCTTTGGAGAAGGATCCATCTTTTGCATTGACTCTTTAGGAGATGGAGTCCTTGATCTCCTTGAATAAACCTTAGTCTTTTCCCCTGAACTCTCCACAGCAACAATCAGAGGCTCATCCCTTGAGGTATCCTAGCCTTTCTTCTTTGAAGCCCTAGTGGTTCTTGTCTTCTTTGGTGGTGGAGGAACATCCTCTTCTACTTTTTCCAACTCTTCCTCATCAGAGGACCTGCCTATCTTTAGAGCTCTACTTCTTTTTTTTCCTTTTGGCTTTCTTTTTGGTTCCAGCTCACTTTCTTTAGGGCCTTTGATTTTTATTTTGAAAGGTGATCTCTTTTTAGTCTTCCCTTTGGGGTCATCTTCCTCAGATTCCTCTGAAGTAGACATTGGATTAAGGTTTCCCATCAAATGTAAGGTACAAGGTACCTTTTCACTCTCCAATTCCCAAACCTTATGTTTTAGCCATGAAGTGGTAAATTTCATGATAGGGGCCATTAGGTCTTCCAACTATGTGACCTCATCCTCGTTCAAGTTTATTTCCCTGATTGACCTATCCTTAATGGATTCATAGGCATGATCTTGCACCAGGTTTCCATCATCCACCAATTGATCAGGGATTAGCTTGACATTGTATTGTCTGATCACATCAACAGGGAGCCTAGAGTACCTTTTCTTCCTTGCCTCTAAATCATCTTTGATATTGGCCCAATAGTCTTCTAGGTCATCCTTGTGATGATACTCCTTGGTGGCCTTCTTTTGTGCTTCCCCAGTGATATGAAAGCTTGTTCTTTTGGAATGGAAGAAGAAACCATGAGCTGCGAACTCATCACCTGCTGCGTGTGCTAATTGAATGGAAGGGCACACCTCTACTACACCAATTCCAAGAGGGAATTCCCCACCAAAACCTATTTTATGCTTCTCTTTCTTGACAATGACATCAAATTCACATATTTGTCTAACAATTTTCAATAACACAATATGATCCATAGGGTACCTGGGTAACCTGTATGGTGCAGCTGGGCATCCATCAATTCTAATGTAAGAAAAGGTAGGAAACCGAATGAACGAGGCCCCATATCTCTTTATCAACTCCTTTGCTCCATCCGACAATCTCACATGCTCATAATTTTGAAGCATCCCAGTGATGTGCATCGTGAATGCATCATTGGCTCTCCTATAATCTCTATGTCCTAAGTGCAATTCTGGGTAAATCTCATAGACTATGTCCTATCCAAATGTCCCTCATGGATTCAAACCCCTGTATGGGTAGAATCTTGCCAACACATACATGACATAGGAGGACATGGTGAACCTCTTGGTTTCCAGGACATCCCTCAGTTGTTTATCAATTATGGTGCTAATAAGACCGGCCCAGTGACAATTGGTTCCTTGTTCAATTTTGGTGATCACATGGACCATCCAACTCTCCAGTACTCTGGCACTCTTCAATCCTGCCACCCTGCTCAGAAATGTGATTGCATCATAAATATCCAATCTGAACTTAATCCTATGCAATTCCTTGGGCAGTTTAGAGTAATGTGACTTTGGCTTCTCCAACCAAGCATTGATCATCTGTTGAGCTTTAGTCGGCTCATTTTCATAATATGTCCTAGCCAAGTCCATGTTCAAAGTACACATTGAAGGAAAATCTGGCATGTCAAAGGCTTGGGCAATAGAAACAGGGCTAAAATTGGCCAAGACTCTTCCTTCAGTGCTAACAACCCTTTGTGTATCAAAGTCGTATTGTCGGGCACACTCAAGTATCAGCTCATAGCATTGGAATGCCGGAGGAAACCCTGCCACATGAACCAATCTGGATTTCATAATTCCCTGCCTCAAGACTGACAGATCCTTCTGAGTTGTCCTCTATTTAAAATCCTTGTATCTCCAAGATCCAACATTGGTGTCAAACACTTCAGCCCACACAGAAGATATCTTACTTTCAGGGAGTTGACTCTTAGTGTCCAATCTTAATCTTTCTGCCTCTGAGATGGAGGACCCCTCCATGTCACCTTTGGACTTTCGTGTAGTGGCCTTGCTTGATTCAGCCTGCACTCACAAAAGATCATCATAAGTATCCAATTATCATGCATATTCCAGTCCAAAGGTTAGCATAAAATCATAAAAAGCAGTTAAGAACTATCACAAATTTCCAATCTTTGAAAATTCAAAAAAATAGAAGAGTCCGGGAAAACAATGTGAACCGGGAAAATCCGATCAGGGAAAAATTCAGAGAAATCTGACCTAGGCGGATTCTTGCTGCCAAAACATCATTAGTCAAATAAATCATTAGTACAGTCAAAATATCATGAGATTATCATGAAATTCATTTATTAGCAACAAGAAATAAGCATTTAGCATTTACTCCATTAATCCTATCTTCAGAAAATCGAAGGAGATAAAACTAGACAGGAAAACCAGAAAAGTTCAGAAAGGATGAATTTTTGCGGACAGTTTGAAGTACTTCAGAATTTGCTACACTCCGCGGAATTAGCCAAAACCGAAAAAATCCAGGTGCACAGAAATTCTGCAAACACCAGGGGAACCCGACGAAATTCAACACGTGGACCAGCGACTGAATGTTCATGCAAAGTCTTGCTAATTGGGATTCAAATGATTTCAAAATTTACACCAACTAACAAGATTTTGGAATGTGCTTGAACTTAAATTTCAAAGGACCTCAAATGTCTAAACTTCAGGGCAAAACAATGATGCCCTAATTTTGACTAATAAACCTCCCACCATGAAAACTAGGGTTAAGCTCGGGGTTTGAAATACCATCTACGAAAATCAATCTAACGCACTCCGAGGCTTCCCAAGGGAGGGGTTGTTTTAACATTGACGGAGGATATGTAAATCGCCACAATTTCATCGACCCTAACAAGATTTGGGTAAAGTATCGAAAACCCTAACTTCACAGGATACAACAAATTGCACACTTAGGACAAAAATTTGACCCATAACACCATCTGAATGAATGCACCCATCATCTAATAAATAAATACAAGCACACATGGCGCGGGTGATGAGGCTTTCATGAAGAGATGGGTCAAACCCTAATTCGATAAGAAGAAAATCATGACTAAACATGAGCCGACCCGAAATGACCATTAATCAACTCAGAAAAACCTCAATCATTGTGTAAACAAATGGAAGGGCCATCGACAACCTACCATAGATTAACCTAGATGAAACCCAAAATCGAAGAACCGACTACAAAGCAAGTACGCCCAAGCAATGAAAACCTTTAATCGGTGCTCCAAACAATCCACACGCAAGCAGCTCAAAATCAACAATCAAAGCTCGAACAAAGAATGCACTCAGACGCCAAAGCAACAAACAAGTGAATAATGAAGTCAAAATGATGCTTAAAAGGTTTTGAATCCACACATTTACGTGTCTGAGAAAAGGTACTGCAAGCATTAATGAGCAACAAGACGTGTCTGAAAATCCAGAAACCCGAGCCCAGGACGGAATTTTGGAAAATCCCAAGATGCGCGGAAAATCCGAATGAACACAGATTTCGTGGATATAGCAGAGACTGGGATTTTAACGAAGTTCAGGATTTTAGCGTAGTCCGGGAAAATTCGCTAGAATCGGAAAATCCCAAAGTTAGGCAGAAACCCAGATTCATAAAATTCAGCGATGACCAGACAATGAACCAGAGCCCAGGAAAATCTGTCGGAGCTGGAAAATCCTAGATTCAGGTCAAAACCTGGATTTTCACTAAAACCAAACTTTAGCCGATTCAAGCCTCAGGGAAACATTAGAGCCAACAAGACCAACATGTCAAGGCCCTAAAAAGACAAATCTAATAAAACCAAAGGTCAAAAGACATCCCAAAAAAGAGGGTCCCTACTCCAAGTGGGGCGTGTGTGCAAAACTGCACAATAGGTGACTCGGTTGGGAAAATGGTATACCCATTTTTAAGATACTGAAAAACTCATTCACCCAAAAACCTTTGATTTATGAAACATTCCAACTTAAGTATGATCAGAATATTTAAGTAAAGTTGAGTTGGAATCTCAAATATAAATCAACATAAACTACTTTTGAATCTAAGTGTGTGATTATATGGTGCGCATCTTTCTTCATAAGAACTTTCTCCACACCTAAACAACTATATCTAGGATTCAAGCAACATAGGTTGAGTCCTTCAACTATCATTCAATGAAATCCTGGGTATTTCTCCACTACTAGTCAAGTGTCCATAGCCTTAATAGAGATACCTCTAGTTCCCTAAAAACATTGCTCTACTGCCAGTCAGGCATCCATAGCCCCAATAGAGATACTTGAATTACCCATGTAGTATTGAGTTTGCCTTTATTTTAGTAGTTTTCTTTTCTCTTTCTTTTACAGGCTTCACTTGTGGAAATTATTTTCATAACTTTCTCAATACTCAAACATTACTAGTTTGAAATATGGGTTGAGTACTATAGTGGACCCTATGACAATTTTTGGCATCATATTTTTCACTTGAATCAGAGATATAATCACCCTAAGATGAATAGGCCCTTTATAGTCAGATGTTTCATCTATTTTGTGACATATTTTCAATAATAGTTCATAAGGTTATCTATAGTATACCTTACTCTTAATAGCTTTTCAAACTAATGCTAAAATGACCATAAGACATAAGCTTAGAAAAAAATCCTTCTTACAGATAACCTTGAAAATGCCTAAATCAATTTCTATCCTAGTGCCTACAACATACTTTTAATAAAAAACCCTACATTTCAAGATGGAAAGAAAAGAGGCTCCCCAAAAAAAAAGAAAAAAAAAACAAACACAAAACAACCAAAAGAAATAAAGAGGACAAACAAACAAACAAAGATAATTACATATAATGTGTTAATACAATCCACTTAGAAACCAAACCTTAATGGGAAAAAGTAATGCTTGAGGAACTATCCATTGACAGGAAATGGAACAGGTTCTCCAGTTAAGGTGGTCAAGGATAAAGCGTTCTCACCCAAGATCTCAGATCTTTGATATAGACCCAACCAGATTTTGTCAAACTTCTAGTGGTCACCCTTTTTCTCTCTAGCCTTATCCCACAGCAACACAAGATCTGACAAAATATTTTGGACCTCCTTCTGAATTAATGGCTCAATCAAAGCATTAACCTAGCATTGCTTTTGATGCAAAGGCTTCACTCCTGGCTTTAGAGGTATTGTATGTGTGATCATAGAGGTGTCAAAAGTCTTTAAATCTTCATAACTCAAAGAAATTACTGCAATTTCTTCTTTTAACACCTTAAATATTTCATTTTTGATCTCCTCAAGGTAGGTCTTACCTATAAGAACATTTCTTTCAGGACTTGAATCAGCCAGATTAATAGATTTGTACTTCCCTCCATCACTTTGCATTAGTGCTCTCTCCCAAGCCGAAGGACCAAAGTCAAAGTCTTTCTAAAGCTACCATCCCCTTGGGAATTTTTTTTTCTTTTTAAATTCATAATCCCTTTCGTGTCACAACTCTCAGGATCCCAATCCCCATGATCTCTTTCTAACTCATCTATTATCTATCCTTCTAAGACATCTAAACTTTCCAAGAAGGCGAGTATGTGTTGGTCATCATCGAAGACCTAAAAATTTCCAACATTATCTAAGACTATTGGGATTGAGACTAGTCCAACTGAAAATATTTTTAACTTGGAGTCTTTCCTGGGCTCCAATGTGTTACCATCAACATCCAAGACATTTGTAATCTGATTATGTTCCCTCGAAATGAAGGTGATTCTAAAAGCATCAAAATCCTTAATTAAATTCCAAACTCTATTTTTGTAAGCAACCAACCTTTTGTTATGGCAAGTATATTGGTTGTGAACCTACTTGACAATTACTTCAAAATATCCCATAACCATGAGAGATGTGACTTTCTTTTGGTGAGCGAACATCAAACCCAAAGCAAGTGCCTCATACTCCACTACATTATTAGTACACCCAAACTATAACATGTAAGAAGCAAAGTTTTTCCTTTTGGATTAGTTAATTTTATCCCTGCTCCACTTCCTAATTTGGACTTGGAGCCATCAAATTTAAGACTCCATAATTGGTTTGGATATGGGATCTCTTTCTTTTTAGGGGCCACAGGTGTTTGCTTGCCAAGAGTAGGTGGTGGCTCAGACTGGTGCTAGCCGTCAAGATTTAAGTGTAATTGGGGGAATGATTCACCAGAAGGTTAGATTGGATTCAAAATCTATTGAGAACTTGATTCTTGAACCTCCTCTTGTTTCAAATCATAATTTGACACATTATTGACCAATTCCTTAAGCATTAGAAGGGTATCTAGGGTAGGTGCAATTGGAAAAGACTAAGATTCCTCAATCTCTCTTTGTAGTTCAGAGCATAGAGCCCGAGTTTGCTTGAATTGTGAAGATAATTATTTGTTAGCAAGACTAGATCTTGTAAGGATGGTCACATCTTTTGCTTCAAATGTAAATTCATTGGTGGAGGTTTTAGATTGATATTCACAAGCTTCTTCAACTTGGGAAACATGGTTCAATATGTCTACACAAGGTTGACAAGTTAACTCAGAATGATTCTGGTAATGGACTCTACACCAATTGGGAAGCAACAAACTCCACATATCAGCCTCTTTTCTCAACACCAGCCTATCCTGTTGCAATTTTTTTATTAAGACTTGTTGGTTAACTGTAGTCATCGGTTCAGTTTGTTCTAGAGGCAATAGATCATCAAAATGAAGCATAGAGAAAGTCATGATTTCCTCCTACTTGTAAACTCCCATCTCAATTTCAAAATAGGCTACCTCATTGGGGGTATCATATTTAGTAATCATATGCTTAACCCTAGGTTCACCTTCAATTTTTATCTATGTTGCAATCCCTTTCCAAGACAACCACATGTGTGATAAATCCAAGGAAAAATACCCCCAATACTTTTCATTAGGTCTCTGCTCAAGAGCATGCCATAGGTTTTTGGGATCTGCAACATGGATATCCATATAAGTTTAGATCCTTGGATAGGATCCAATATGTACATGAATATTTAAAGGTCTCCTACCACATTAACTTTCATTTTATCTAATTGAATAACTTTCTTGTTTGTCTGGAGTGAACTCAAACCTAACTCCCTACAAATTGAAAAGGACATGACATTTCCTGATGCCTCAGAATCTAGTAGACAGTTATATATATTATTTCCAAAAAATCTTAAACTCAAAAGGAAAGGTGGAGTACCAGTCTTACCTTTGTAAAGCGTTGCATTCATCTCGTTGGTGGGAGTCATCCTGCCTTTCCCTTTTGACTTGTTTGCTTCTTCCAAGGCTTTCAATAAAATTTCCTTTTGAGCAAGGCACCATTTCATAATATCAAAGAATGACATTGAATTTTTCTACCTCTACATCTTTGCAATGAAGTCAAATTTTGAATCATTCTTTGCTTGATACTTGGGAAAGAAAGGTGGAGTACGTTTATTTTGAAAATCAGATGGGCCCTTTGGTGGTGGTGGGTTATTGTCTACATTCTGGTTTGGTGAGACGATGTTATTAGGAGGAGTAGATGTGGTGAATGGCCCCTTTGATTCCTAAATAAATGGCCTCCCTTGGTTTGGAAAGCCTAGGCATCATACACATCTTCCACTAGTTCATTCTCTTCCTGGTTAGGAAATGAAGGCTCTTCCTCAAACAATTCATAAGCCATGGCAGTATTCGTTGATCCACCAAATTTTTTGGATGCATCTTGTAATGGAAAATCAACTAGAGTTATCTTAACCATCTTCTCCATCTCTAGGAAATTAACTTCAAAATGGGCCACAATATCATGTAGCCTACACCAATTAGTCATGAAGTTGAGATCTGCTATGTTAGCAGTGTGTTGCTTTTCATCACTTGCCTAGTAATTATGGGAGACTCCCCCATTATTAGGCCCAATGTTCCACTGTCTATTATTATTAGACCTTTGATTTTATTCACTATTCTAATTTTGATAATTATGGTTAGAGGAATTTTGATTCTGGAAATTCTTCTAATTCTAATTGGTGTTGTAATTCTAGTTGGAGTTTTGGTTAGAGTAACCCCCTTGATTTGAGTACCCTCCCTGATTTTGAACATTTTGATATTGATTTTTATCAGGGTTTTGTCTTAGTTGAGCCACATCATTAGACATCTGAGATAGATTCTTTTTAAGAGTCTCCATCTCATTAGTCAATTCCAGAATCTTTTCACTTTTTGCAGTCTTCACTGCAGAGGGTTGATTAATAGGATTTGATCCTCTAGCTTGATTCTAGTAATTTTGAGTTTATTGGGAGGATTCCTAGGGACCATTGGTAAATAATGGTAGGGGAGGTGAAGCTTGGAATTTAGACATAGGTCTGTATTGGGAATAGGACATCCCCAAGACCGTATTGAATAAAGGGGTGGATTGGGCATTTTGTATCCTATAGGAGGAAGAAATCCCCCTAGACTCCCAAATTGCAAACTTATATGTTGTTGCAACTGAATGGCCAGGTGATATACTTTAGCCAAAGAATCAATTTCAGGTGGCTAATATGTCATTTTCAACAACAAGCCAATCAATGGATCCATGGCCCTTAGGTATGCTAAGATGGAAATGTTCTCAACAACTAGCTAAGGATCCTACAACCTCTAATACATCCTTTGGAACCTCATATTGAATAAGAGTAGTGGTTCATGATGCTCCTTTCTTATTGTGGAAAATTGGTGGTAAAGTATAGCAAGGTCTACATAGACCCAGAATTGCTTAATAAAGGAATTTTCAGATTCTATCCAACTCAAAATGGACCCTTAGGGTAGGTTTAGGTACCAATTGTATGCCATTTTCCCCAATGAGTAGGGAAAGAATATGCACACAACAATATGATGGGCCACTTGAGCATGAGTACAAGCATCTTTAAATGCCTGTATGTGCTCCTCAACACTTCTTGATTCTCCATGCATATACTTAGGACAAAACCTCTTAGGGTTCTTGGGGAGAACATGTATTCCCCTGGCTATAGTCCCTAGTGGTGAGGGATTATTGACAAAGAATTCCATGGGTCTAGGAGGTGATACAAGTTGAGCAAGTTATGGAATGGGTGAATTTGGCTGGTGAGGTGGTGTAGGTGGATTAGGTGGAAACTAGGGTGGGGTGAGCGGTGGTGACAATGGTGAAATCAAGACTCTACAAGCCTGGGGTTGATACCTAACAGGGGTTTGGAGTTCAACAAGTGATTGAGGGTTCTAAGAAGATCTAAGAACTCTCTCATACCTATCTAGTGATAATGACCCAATTCGAGCCAGTTTGTACTTCAACCCTCCTAGAGCTAGATTTGTTGATGGTTAATATAGCACAAGAACGTTAAACAAAATATCACTATCCTATTTCTCCTAAAAGATAAAGATAACATATGGTGATCTAACTCACAAGGTCCTGGTAGTTGGTTATCAACTGTGTTGATATCACTCAGAGGTCAATGTAACTATAATGTTCAAGAGGCCTTTGCTGGTAACAAGGAACAAAATTGCATGAGGTCAACTATTCTACATTTTGGGAGTTTAAATAAAGATAAAAAGATAGATCAAAGTTTTAAAACCAAAAGAATATGAATAAAACTACTTAACATCTAGACATGCATGCCAATAATGAGTGTTTCTTCATCCAACCACAACCATGACATGAAACAATCCATAGAATAATCTATACCATTGCATGCATCCATAGTGCTAATTAAATCATCATAACTATTCACCAAACTTCCTTCATAAACTTTGAAACAAACCATTAACTCATTATCAAAAACACAAATCAAATAGATATAACAGCAATTCATTCACAAATAACTTAATGAAACAATCTTAAATCCAATTCCTTCTATTGACTTTCATCAAATAAGAAACAGTTAGGTGCAACAAAATCACTGGCATATGGGTTGATTATATATCATTAATCATCAAATAGGTTCAACTTGACAACATAAAACTTGCTCAAAGCTGTAGAAACTACATCTAAATTTACTTGAAATTTTAGAGTGTCTACTTAACAAATTATGAAAACCTAAGACTACTCTTGTTTGCTATCATCAAGTGGCTAAATTTGCTTCAATTATCTAACCTTTAAAAAATAGAACCTAGAGATACATATAGACAATGCTATGCATAAATCCCTCCCACTCAAATTTAGATCCACAAATCAAGGAATCAAAATTGAATGAAGAACTGGACTGTTAATCATTAGTTACCTGGTCAGATTGCTTTGTTGCACAAAATGTTGACACCCAAGAAAGTAGGTAAGACTAAATAATGGAACTAGAATCAAATTCATGTCAAAACCCAGAAAAGAGGAGAGAAGAAGATGTTAAGTGAAAAAGATGCTTTTCTGCCAACTCATTTATGCATTGCATGCTCAAGGATGTACTCATCATAATTAGAGAACATTTGTTGAAGGGTATCTGCATCAGGCCCATCCAACCAAGAATCAACCTTACTAGCAATAAGGGTAGCTTATTTATGTTTACACCTCAAAGTGTATGGGAGCTGCTCCACTTTAATCTTCTTCGGCCTAGCCCCCTATCCAAAAGTTTTTGCATATTGGATTCTTTGGGAAGCTTCTTCTGATGCTCCAAACATTTCTCAAATTCTGTAACAAACTCCTATATTAGATGATCAACACATAAAAATTAATATATCAGTCACTACCTACCTCCATCCCTTTGAAACAATGTTTAAACATAACTAAACTTCAACCTTTATTGAAGGCAGAGCCATAAAAGCACAAAGGACATAAAATAGTTTTTAACATTGGTAGGGTCAGAACCAGGACTGGATTAGAATCAGGACTGGGACTGGATAGGAATTGGGACTAGAACAAAAATTGAATTAGAAACTAATTACTAGTTTCAAATTCAATTTCCACTCCTGCTTCAATTTTGATCACAAGCACATCTTGAAGACCAAAATTATAAAACAAAGGAACCCATTTTGTAAAGGTTTATCGAGCAAACCCTAGTTTACTTGATACGTCGACTAAAATTTAGGGCATCACAACCCCCTCACAAGAATAATAGAGTTGACACAAAATGAAGTTGAGAAGGGTTTCCAAGCTAATTTAATCAACATTTAAAGTACAAAAAACCCTAAAAAAAAACCTAAAATGGAATTAGGGCATAGTAAAGCCACCTGTTGTGATAGCGACAACAAACAAAATGATAAATGAATATAAATGATACCCTACCTCAAAATTCCCATGAGGAAGGAAGGAAATTGGTTGAAGATTCACTCCATGACATGCCTCCACAATCAAATCACCCATGTGGAAGTTTTTCTAGCTCTGGATCACTTAAACACTTTGAATAACTTAAGATAATGAGTTAATTAAATGCAATTTAGGATTTAAAAACAATTTGGGTGTGTGAGGAGGCAAAAATTAACGCCATTAATGGGGTAGGTTGGAGGCAGAGCAAACAACACATCAATCATTTAACCCCATGGGCACCAAAGATAATGCGAATGTAGACTTGGATCCAAAATGAGACAAGAAAACCTTTACAAGTTTCTTATCAAACCCCAAACACATTCCCCCGTCCGACAAAGAATAAACAATACAAAGAAAATGGGGGAAAAGACGGAACAAAGACTAAAACTAGAACTTTTTACAAAGTTCTAGGTTCGATTCCAACTCTGGTTCTACTCCTAATAAAGAACAAACACCAAGGAAAAACAATGCAACAAGGGGAAGTAGGACTGAAACAAAAATCAGACCTAGCCCAAACACAAACGAAACAATACAAATTAAACGAGCAGAGTCTGAGTTGGATCAGAAATAGAATCTGGAATTTTAGAAAGTTCCAAGTTAGGTTCCCATCCTGGTTTTGCTTCCAATTGGGAAAAACAAAATGCAAGGAAAACAAAAAACAACTCAATAGAGAAAGAGACCCAAGAATGTAAAACACAAGAAGTAGCAAAGAAAAGAGAACGGGAAAAAAAAGCAGACGCAAACCCGGAACCAAATCCAGACTTGGAACTTTGTAAATTGTTCCAAGTGTTGTTTCTACTTTAGTTCTGCTTCTGGTATAACACCAGAAAAGCTAAGGACTTAGGAGTAAAAAGAGAAACTCCTAAGACCCAAACAAAACAAACAAGTACAACAAAAAAAATAGGAAGCGAGGCTAGACCCAAAATTGGCTTGGCCCAAACACAAATGAAAATAAAACAAAAAGGAAAACTAGCGGAGCCAAAATTAGAATGAGAACATGAACTAGAAACTTAAAAGTTTTGAATTAAATTCCACCTCTGGTTCTTATTCCACTCGAGCGAAAAAAAAGCACAAGGAAACAACAAAAAGGGCCAAGGGAGAAACAACCCAAGAGCATAAAACATACCGAAAAACAAAGAACAAAACAAAAAGAGAAAAGGGCGGATCTGGAGTTGGAACTAAATCCAAACTAGGAACTTTGGAAAATTTTAGAGTCTATTTTTGGTTTTGGCTTCACTTTCGACAAAGCAAAAGAAAGAAAAGACTTAGGAGAAAAACAAACAACTCCTAAGACCTAAACAAACAACCAAAGACAAACAAAAAGAAAAGGGGGACCCATTTTTTTCTAAAATAAAATGGGGTGGTTATGCAAGGCATAACAAGTGGGACCACCTTTCAGAGAAGGAAAGCTTCTCTTATGTCCTTCATTGTTGGAAGGACCACCCTCCACCTTCTACTTCATCAGGGAACAAAAACTCCCCACATATGAGGCAAGAGGTGTAGAGGAAGAGGAGGAGGAGGAGAAAACCACAACATATACCACTAAAGTATTTGGCATATCCATGGGCTTAGGGAAAGGAGGGACATTTGACAGGGACATCAACAAGTGTGGCTTCGCTAAAGGGGCTATGAACACTTGCAACTTTTTGGGGTTAGGCACATTCGTACTCAGAGAAAAATCCAAAAGCGAGACTGAACTAGATTGGACAGGAGTATAGGGGAGGAGAGAGGAGGATGCATCAGGAGGCCCTAAAGCAGGGGTGGTCATCTCCTCTTCCTTCCTTTGCAAGGCAGTCTGCTCAGCCACAAGAGCCTTTCATTGATGCTTGCAAGGTGGTTCCTATGACTTTTTGAGCTAGAGTTTGGAGGCTACGAAGGAACAAAAGGCTCCTACTTAGTCATGGGAGTGTCCACTACAGTTGTTTCTAGTGGAGGGATAGGATCCTAAATGGGAGCAGGAGGAACAGGTTGGGAAACAATAGGGGGAGTTGGTTCAAGTGCCTCAACGGTGGGCCTCTTCCCATTTATTGCTTTGGGAGTAGAAGTGGTAGGAGGCCACGGAGAAAATTCCCTTTGGGGACTTTTCTTTTTGTTGTACAAATGATACCAAGGCCTAGGAGGCTTAGTAGGGAGATCTGATATCTTGATCTTGGGTCTACGCCAAGCAGGCAGGATCATACTTAATGGGTAAAGGCTATGCTTACTCATCCAATAATCTTCCCAAGAAACAAGAGAAAAAAAGGTATCCCAAGAAGAGGTAAGCTTCTCCTTTCCCTTTTTGGAAGAGGAGGAAGTTGGTTGTTGTGCAATCAAAACAGCCAATTTAGGTTGTCCCTTGTCCCCAGTCTTATACTTCACGTAGTTCTTGTAAAGTAGGTTTGTTCTCTGAGGAAGTGGACCAACCGGGGTGGGCCAAAAGTGGTCTAATGAATATCCCCCATGGGATACCATAGGCTAGTATCCAGTGTCATGAACTACACGCACGTAGCCTTCATGGGAGAATTTCAAACACTTGTGGATAACAAAGGTGATTCCATTCATGGAAGCTAGCCAAGGTATGCCAAACTTCATCTTGAACAGATCTAACTCCACAATAACATCAAAGACTATGTTTTAGCCCTAGTTCCAACTAGGATGGATAGACTTATCAATCTGTATGACTTCAAACAAATACCATCATGTTTACAAATGGTAGATTTTGTTTCTTTGAACTCTTTTCTATGTAATGAATTAAGCCACAAAATCTCTTCTATAATAATATTCACTTGACTCACAACATTGACTAAGACTCCTATCACAATGTTGCCATTGATGTGAACAAGAGTGTAGAGGGAGAGTGCTTGTTATTTAAGGGTAAGTCATGTGACGTGAATGTCAAATTCGAGGATCTGGGTGTAGGTTGTGTGGTAGGAGTAACTGTGACCATGCTAACATAGGCCTTGGGCTGAGTGATAGAATTAGTTGGATCAATAATCATGTTAGAAAAGTGTGTTGGAAATAGGTCTGTGTATATATGCAATTCACTATTTCTTTTCATCACCAATTTGTTCGTATTTTGTTTACTTCAATTAAGACAAATAGTATCGTCCTCGATGCGGTCTTGTATCTCGTGACTCAGGTGCATACAACATTTGGTTTCATGTTTGTTAACCCAATGGTACTAACAATAGGTATTTGCATCATACCAATAAGGGTAAGGTACCTTAAGAGGTTTAGGGTTCCCCAAGGTTATGATCTTATCCTTCAACAACTTTTGCAATATGGAAGAATAAGATTTTGCTAACTTTGTAAACTTTTGGTTGCATTTGAGGCCATTATCATCTATGGCAACTACTACTTTCACAACAACCTTTCCTTTCCTAGAGATTGATATAATGGAATTTCTTTCTGAATGGGAGCATAAGGAGGATCCCTCGAATTGAACTACCATTTGTTGATACTCTCATAATGCAGCACACAAATGTGCAAAAGAAGGGTATTCCATAAGGGAAAATATCTCCTGCCAAGGTCTTTGCAAATTCCCTATGAACACCTTTTGCACATCAAAATCAGGCAACAAGTACAAGATTTGTGAGAAAAGTGCTTGATACAGCACTATGAAATCGGTAATCTTCTCATTATCTCCCTGTTTGCATCGAACGAGATCCAAAAATTTCATCTTCGGTCCAATGTTGGTTTGAAACTGTTGGAGAAACTAGTTCACCAATTGATTGAATGAGAAAATGGAATTATCAAGCAAGGAATAGTACCATTTGAGCATTGTATCCTTAAGGGATTGAGCGAATATTTTTGCCATCAATGTGTCGTGATGGAAGAAATTTTTGCACAGGGCATTAAAGGTAGACACATGCATTTGTACGTCCCCTTTGCCACCATATTTTTTGAATTTAGGAATCTTCATTCCTTAAGGGAAGGGAGTGTTCAAAATTGTGACCAAAAATGGGCTATGTTGGAAGAAGAGTTGAAAGATAGGTTGGGAAAAGGCTTGGGAGAGACTTTCCAACAGGCTCTATATCTTACCCATATTCTGAAGAAGAGTGTTCAGAATAGGGTCATTAGAAGACATAGGGCTAGAGGGACCTCCTCTAGAACCACCGGGAGCCACCTCTAGAACCACTGGTGTGACCACCACTAGAACCACTACCAAATCCACCTTCGCTTCCAAAGCCTCCACCAGAACCACTTCCCCCAATGCCACTTCCACTACTGAAGCCACCACCACTATCAAAGGCTCCACCATTCATCCTGCCAAAACCTCCACTACTAGAGGTGACAGGAGGGCTGAAGATGAAACCCAAGGGGATCCTATTCACTTTGATAGTTTCAAATCTCTTAGAGGTAGAGGGGATACTAATTAAGGGGATGACATCGGCCATGTACATAGATGTGGGTGGAATCAACATTTTGAGCTGTCTCTAATGATCTTCAAAAGTGGCCCCTTGCACAATGTTAGGAATGTTTGGAGGAGCACAACTTCAATCAAACTAGAGAGACTAGCTAGGATTTTTATGTTTGTTCGATATTTTTCAACCATATACTTTATTTTGCAGATAACCCTAGTAGCCCTAGCCATCTTTAGGTCCTTTTCTAAGTGATTCTCCAAGTCACCTAGTCCCTTGCTAATGGTAGAAATATACTCTAAAGGAAAGTAAATGACGTCATACTCATCCATCAATGATGGTGTAGGGGATGCAGGAGGAGTGGGGATGTGGTCAGTCTCATTGGAGATCCCTACCTCACCCCTTGACAATTGCTCTTGTGCAACAAGACCAATGGTGAATCTAGTAAAAATGCTTGTAGAGAAACCAGTAGTGACCTTTGTCCTCTCCATTGGAAGGTGTCACACACTTCTAACAATATACCTAGAGGTTGTGGACTGGGTTGTGATGCTCATAAACCTTCACAATACTCAGGGCACAACAATCAAAAGGTACAAGGGAAAATCCTCAACACCAATGAATGAGCAGATGTTGGTTCACATCGGGTTCACTAAAAAATGTAAGAGAGGGGTACTTACCACATCAAGGCCCCAGGTCATAGAGAGCCAAGAGTGGAAAGCTTCCCTAACTTACCTCACTCTAAAGGAATGTTTCAAATGAGGGACAAGAATGATGAGGACTATAAAGTCCTTAGATCACTCTACAGACCCAAACTTTAGTTTAAGCTAGGTGAGCTAGCTTTTTGGAGTCAGTTTTGTGCCTCAGACAGCTCTTTGTTTGAGGACAACAGCGCAATTCTAGGACATCAACATGACATGTTGAGTCTCTCAGACCTTGCATTGGCATCTGTATGGCTAGACAATAGTGAACACAATAAAACTACCAAAAAGACCTTTTAACAGCCTAGCTACTTCAATCTAGATGGTAAAAACATAATGAGAAAGTATGCAAAGTAGATAATAAGATGTTAAAGTAAATAGATTAAAACTAAGGTGACAAGATGATCTCACAAAGACGCATGTTCACCAGCTAGTTCCACATATTCTCTCACCTATACACAAGAAAGAGGGAAAATTATTAGGGGCTGTAATGCATGAAAATGAAAAGGCTTTGCACAATAGACAACAAGGAAGATTAGAAGCACAAATGCATACAATACTAAAATCTAAAATGCAAATTCATTTGTTAAGCAACAAAGAACATGGGAAAGTAAAAACGTAATTAAAACTAGAACAATCTCACCAATTCCAAACGTATTTCCATGATTCATCTCGATTGCCCTTCTCCATTTTGCTTGTGTAGTATAATTTCCCTCAAATTTTCAAGTTCGTGCAAGTATAGCCTAAGATAGTGATTAGCAAAATATCAAAGATTCAAGACAAAGTGCTCTCAAAAGTCATAAGATTTCGCGAGAGAGAGTGGAATGAAGAATGACAAATCAATTTATAGAAAATTGATTATTCGAACGATAGGTCAAGATTAAAAGATCAACGAATGGTTGAGATTGACTGAATAGTCATGCATTCAGATAACTGGTAGAATTAAAGATTAAATAAATGATTTAATCTTTAGTTCAGATTTGAAAACATTAGAAATATCTTTGCATGACAAAGATAAAGATTGATTATAATGACTCTCTGTTCGAACGCACACACAACATTTAATTAATTAAATAAGAATATTTAATTAATCTGCATGTACACGCAAATGAGTTAGAACTGGAGGATTGCATGATCTGAAGAAGAGATTACTCGAAGACGCCACTCAAACATCGAATCAATAGTTAATTGAACGATTAAAATAGATGTCGAGTTGAGTAAAAGTGAATACTTAGATAACTCACATAATTATCTAAAATATAGAAGAATGTGTTAAAATAGAATTAATGAATTAAATAATTCATTTAATTCAAGACTCGATATTTGAAGAATATTAAATAAATTAGATTTATTTAATTAAATGATGAAGGGGATTTAAATGAATAATTAAATAAATTATGAATGTATTTAATTATAGTTGAAATATGAAAAAGAGTAAATTAAATAATGATTTATTTAATTTAACAAGAAGAAGGTTAATTAGTAACATAATTAAATAACAAGCGTTTATTTAATTAATTAGATAGAATAAAGAGAAGTGAATTAATTAAATAATTAATATTATTTAATTAATAGAAGAACTAATAGAAGATGAATTAATTAAATAATTAAGATTATTTAATCAATAGAAGAATTAATGAAGAATATGAATTAATTAAATAATTAAGATTATTCAATTAATAGAAGAATTAATGTTAAGGTGAATTAATTAAATAATTAAGATTATTTAATCATGACCATGAAGAATAAGAATTATGAAGAATATGAAAGTCACAGGCTTAAACCAAATTTCGGTGTCTGCAGGGGCTATATAGGGGCCTTCCTCAGTTAGACCCTCATTTTGGTGTTTCCACCTCCACAGATAGCCAAGATAGCAATGATAGAGAAATGTATGATAAAGAAGTAAAGAAAGGAAGTACACAAATAACACTAAAAAATAGTAGATAGCTACTCAACCAAATTGTAAAGGAGAGGAGTGAAAATGTTACCACCTCCACCAAGAGCTCACTAGCTAATGATGGAGAAAGAGAGCTTGAACAATCACCACAGCCTCAACTATGATGAAGGGAGGTGGTGCAAAACCTCAAGCCCCTATTACAATGGTTTTCTTCACACGTTCTTTACGAAGTTGATGAAGTTTTGTTGCTACAATGGAGTGTTGAAGTGCTTGAGAATGGAGAGAATGCTTAGAGATTGCAAAAAGAGATGAGTTGAAAGAAGAATGAATGATTTTTTAAGGTGAGGTGAAGAGAATAAGGCATTTTCAAGCTGGTTGGTTGAAGAGGGACATTACAAATCGTTCCCAATAAGAAGTGTAATGACTTTGCCAACTTCAGACATAGGAATCTGTTAGGGACATAAGTACGTCACACGGACGTTTGCACACCACATGGGCATCCCTGACAAATATTCTTCTACGAACACAATAAACAGATGCCAAGTGGAAGGAATTCAAATAGCTGATGTGGAATTTCACCTTTGGATTTGGTTTTCTAAAGTGAGGAAGTGTAAAAGGGGAATTTGTGAAAAGGGGTACAAATTCATTCCTATATAACTCTTATTTCTTTTAATATGCCTTCATTTCTTTTTGTGATTTGAACATTCAAAACTTCTCATAATCAAGACATCTACTATTAAATCAAGTAGGATTCAGATAGTCACATTCCTTTAAATTCCATTTCAAATAATTATCTTAAACAAGTAATGTTGAATGAAACCTATGATATCTAGTCATGATAAATTCACACTATCTATAATTATTAATCAATTGTTTTAGTCCTCAAATTCTAAACTATTCTTTCTTTCTTTTACAATATGGAGAAAATTGTGAACAATGGATATCAGCTACTGCTAATGTTGTAAATGCAATGGTTGGTAGGGTTATTTTCACGTAGAATGAATAGTATAGATGGGACCACCTTCATATATTAAACTTATTACACAGTTTTTTACAAACCTTATCTATCGATCTACCCTCAAACTCTTCCTTCTAATGTTTTACATTTATTTTTGAAATCACACAAGAGAACCTAATTTTGTATCTATTTTTAAGGAAGAATAACAAATTTTACTAGAGTAATGAATGATACCATTGGTGACATAGAGTAGTGGCTATGGGTGATAAAATGATTTATTTACAAGGAACTATAGGAAAATAATTCATATGGCAGGGCTTTATCAATGTAAGGAGAAACCAGATAGTATCAATTTCAAGATCATTTGGATCAAGACTCACAATGCTCATTGGATTTACTTGAAACTCAGAACAACACATAACCATAGAGACTAATCACATAACCATCAAATATAAACATCAATAATTGAACCATAACAAATGCATCTTTCCATACTTATGTGCATAAGAGTTGACATTTAGCATTCAATAGTTGAATGTTGTAGAGACAGTAAAACTTTAACTAGAAGCATATCTTGAGATGACACTTAGCATTTATCAATTGAAATGCTACAAAGAGAGGTACACATTAACTTTGTCTTCTCCATAACCAAATACCTTTATAGAATTAAATCTTAATGCACAACCCTTGAATCTAGGGTATAATTATCTTATTTTCCATTGATGAAGAAAATTTAATTTGAAATAATAATGCATAGTGGAACTAACATAACCATTAACTAGAACCGTTTCTTTTAAAACGTAGGGAAGTAAAATAACAACACATAACTTATATTCATCATTTATAAATATGTATAAAATAAAATATATAAATAGTGGCACATTAAATGGTAGCACATACTTAATATTCCTTTAACAGTCTAAAGTACTAAAACACAAATCAAATAATGCATAATAGGAGGCACAAGGATACAATAGTGGAAGCATAAAACATTACAAATGAATTATCTAAGACACAATCAAAAACATCAACACATATCATTACAATGGAATGCATGAAACTTAATTACAAATAGCAACACATCATATTGGTTTCTAATTGATTACAACAAAATTTAAGCCAAATACACTAATATCGTTGTTACATAAATGAGAATGGTATTTGTACAAACCTTTCACAAATTGAACACATAAATTACTAGGAACAGATTTCACCAACATTTGGGAATTACAGAGATTCAACAGAGGCTTTTCTCAATCTGCAAAACACAAGGTATCATCAACACAATAAAGATCTTATGTGTATATCAAATCTTCTTTAGCATACCCATATGACACCATATAATCCTACAAACAAAGAATAGAGAAGCCTAGTCCTACTCTCCTCCCAATCATAGATTGTATAGTCCACCCTCAAGTGGGATACAAAGTCCATATGCATGATATAGATGAAAGAACATAAAATAATAAACATTGACTCACTCACAAAGAACCCACCCATAGGATTCTTACAAAGGAGAAGGGGGATTCCCTTCCCTCTTGTGTCATAATAACTCTTTAAAATATTCAACTCCATATTCATCACACAATTATTCCATTCATAACACCTCCATAACCAACCACTTCACAACCAAATTCTTTCATTCACAATACCTCCACAACTAGCCACTTCACAACCAAATTCTTCCCTACACCATCCATCCCACAGCTCCATTTAAAACACATATATACATAAATTCCCAAGAGATTCTTTGTGCCCTTCTCAACCCCAAATTAAGGAGGCTTTCAACCCTTAGGCAATATCTCCTTATACACACCCAAACCCCCACTACACAAGCAAGATTTTACACAAAATAGAAAATAACACAAATTTGCACAAAACAAAAAAAATCTATCAAACATTCAATAACCATATCAAAATTTCCAAATCAAGACACAAATGTTACCTTGGTTGTCCAAGTTAGGATCAACCCAATAACCAGAGTAAAGTATTCAAAACCATTTTTCTATTAAGTTCCTTCTACCACTATTTCCTTTTAGCCAAAACCCCAAGAAGCAAAAAACCTCACACAATAATTGAATTCACCCAAAATGAACAAAAGTACTAAAAAAGAATTGACAGGACAGCCATACCAATTCCCTCTTAGATTTGGTGGAAACCATGTTGACATTCAGCCATGGTTTTTCCTTAGATTTTGTGGGGCGATATCCAAGTCCAATCTTAAAGTCACATGGGTTAGCCTCTAAGGGGACTTTAATACCTTGTGCATTACACCCACAACCTTTACCTCTGTAATCGAATTTAGAAAAGATATTGAATCCTGGTATGTAATGTGATTACAATTCTTATGTATAAATATCAAGGAAGAATGGGATGAAGCATGGCATGTTAACAAAGAAGAGTTCATAGAATCAGTAGGAAGCCCTAAACACTAGTTATTAAATAAGGTGGGGCTAGATCAAGCAACACACATAGAATTTAAATGAAAATTATAAATATTATGAGAAGTTAAACCCTATTGGCTAACATTAACTAAGTTATGATTAAGTCCAACAAAAATAAGTGCAAAAAAATCTAAACATAAAATATTTATTAACTAAAACAACTTTTACACAATGAACATCATGTATAGGGGAGGGAAATAAAAAAAATTCTAGTCAACTTTAGACAATGCATTATTAGACACACAAAAATAATTCATATTTAGAGCAGTCAACATAATGTTGAGAAAATGATTAATGATGTTATTGTGCTAAATAATATCCTCAAGATAGAGTTCATCCCCAAAGGAGAGTGAGGGGGAAATTGAGAGAATGATCTACCTTTGGGAGAGGAAGGATCAATACAAGCATGTGACTAACCATCAATCAAAGTAAGATCATCAATAGAAATATAATAGTTATGTGGTGAAAAAAATACGATCAAATTTAAGAAGATGATCATAATAGTTAGGAAGAGAAGAGGAGAGTGACTTGAAATTCCATGAGAGATATAAGGGGTTTTAATGTATTCTATTCAAATGGCTAATGTTTTCAACAAATAAGTGGTTATCATCAAATTGAGAATTATTATAAATAACAAAATTAGTCAGGGGTATGGAAGAAAAGATAACAATGTGTGGATGAAAGGAGTAGAATTGAATTAAGGAGGTAAATAGAAAAAATAAAAATGTTATTCTAAATAATTTCAATTTTTGAATGAGCTCTGCTAGGATTTCTTGTGTTTGCAATCATCCTTGGCACCTCTTACGTCATACCATGCTATAGGCACATGATTTAACCATTTACTGTGTGTATGACTCCATTTTCTACAATTTTTGTGTTTTATTATGCCTACAACCAGATCTAACCCAACAATTCATGTTGGTGTTAGCGGTTTGATGAATCTACTCAATGGCTCCTCCTTCAAACAAGTGTCCCTAAAAAATTGTTCTAAAAGTGTTCCACAAGGTAAGTCTTTTGATTCCTTGGCTAATGTGGTTTTTCCCATGCCGAATTTTGATTCTGCATGTCAATGGTTAGAGTAGCATACACTTGTTTGTTATTTTGATGGGAGGACTCCCCCTGAAAGCATGCTTAGAGAGTTAGTTCAAAAGGCCTAGATCTCTCATGGGGTCCACCCTGATATGGTTCAAAATTTGACTAAAGGTTTTTTTTTTTCTTTTTTCATTTTTTGGAAGTTAGGCATGTTCAAGCAATCCTGAACCATGGTCCTTGGTATGTCCAATCCTCTTTGTTGGTTTTCTAGCCATGGACCCTAGAATTCACTATCTTAGATGACACCAATTTTTGGGATCTAGTTTGGATTGAGTTTCCTAGTTTATTGATTCCTTGTGTGCATTTTTTGCAACATATTGCTTCCTCTCTAGGGAGGGTTTTTTTGTTGAACCAAATAGGTTCTTTGAAGCTTGTCCTCAAAAGTGAGTCTGTGTCAAAGTGGACCTTTCCCAAGATTTGAAAGAGCATTGATATTCAATTTGGTTCTTTTTGGCATACCTAGAAGGTCACCTATTTTAATATGTTGAATACTTGTTATAGGTGTCAATTTGCTAACCACAAGATTAAGGATTTCCCTCTAGCAATCCCTATACTCCATCACCACCATGGGCAAAAAATGTTGTTGTCAAACCAGAGGAAAAATGTGTTGAGATATGGTGTTGTACAACATTGCATAAATTGATTTATTATATTATTGTAATTAAATAACTATTTAGTTGTGATACACCTTGGTGTTGTTAATCACACTAGGTAATTATTTGGGGTCCACTTGATGTTGTAATGTAACATTTTATTATTATTTAATGTTGGGAAACATGTGATAATAATTTAATATTAGAGAAATATTATTTATTGTGATGTCTTAGTACCTAATATTAAATTAGGGGTTAGTGGTTTTTTATTCACATGGTTTTTTGGTACATGGTTTCACCTTACCACTAGTTATTTTGTGTGTGATCTTGTGTCTATAAAATCAAACACATGTGTAGTGGTTTAGGCCGATTGAGTGGTCTAGTTGTCATTATTGAGTCTTCTTGTGGAGTACATTTCTAAGTATGGCATGAGATATTTGGATTCATGCTTGGAAACATGGGAATGCATTGGAGGGCTTGATGCTTTAAAGGTATTCATTGTAACTCTTGTATTGCTTTATTGTTGAATAATATGGAGTATGGATCCTTTTTGAGGCTGGTTTTTTCCATCTTAAGGGTTTTCCCAGGGTATATATTGTGTTATCTTGTGGCTTGTCTATTTGATCTATTCATTTTGGAAACTTGTATGCATGTTTATCTCTCATGGGTTATGTAGGAAATGTATTAAGATTTATGGGTTAAATGCAATATTTCCTAACAAGTGGTATCAGAGCTTTCATGGTTGAATTTTTCATTATAACCCTAGTTTGAGAGATTTTTGCAAAGTTGGAGCCATAGACATGCATGTAGGGTTTGAGGAATTACAAGATATGGAACACATGTTGCAAGTGTTTATTTGTTGATTTGGGCTTTTGGGTTGTCAAGATTTGTTGGGTATATTGCAGATTTGAAATTTTTCAAATTTGGGTGAAAAAGGGTTTCTTGGTTTGAGTTTGAATATGAGGGTTTTCTAGGGTAAATTTTACAGATGACCTCTTGAGACAAAACTGACCTCAGGGTTGGATTCAGGTTGGCCAAGAGATAAATTTTAACATAAAATTATACCTATTTTGGAAAAGTTGAAAAAAAGAAGAAAAAAATAGTAAAAGGCCAATTTGCCCATGTGCAAGAAAAATTTTGAAAAAAAAAATCATATGTTCACAAATTTTTTTTTGAAATCCTACAAAAATAGAAATAAAAAATTATTAGAAAATCGTATATGACAAAGGTTGGAAGGAAAAATAAAATAAAAAAATCATAAGGGAGGGGGGGGAAGGGGGCGAAGGAATCCGCAGACCCCGCCCTACCCCCTTGCCTACACAGCCTCTGTCATGCTAACAATACCAAATAGGTATTTCTAGTCAACAGGCGTTGTCGGAACTACCAACCAACAGGTAGCCAACTGATGTGGAGTGGTCAAGCCCTCCCACTGACAGTAGCCTATACCACCGGCGAATTTTTTTTGTTTTTTAAAAAAGAAAAAATTCAAAATTCAAACCAATGTAAAGTCTGCGAATGAAAATTAGAAGGCTGGATTTCAAAATTATTATGAGCCCATTTTAATATTCCTATAGGGTCCACCCATGAGGGGCGATGAATTTTTTTATTTTTGGGAAAATTAAAACATATTTTAAAATCCGTCGGGTCCAGATACGAGAGGTGGAGAAATTTTTTATTTAGGAAAATTTAAATGAATTAGATAAAATTTTGAGTTCCACCATTCGTCCACCACCAAAGCACCGCCCGAACACCACCACCACTAGTGGAGCCACCAGTCCACCACCCAGCAACCATCTAGAGGTCAAAATATAGCAGTTTTTTTTCAAATTTACATAACTTTTACCCAATATGTCAGATTTTTGACTTCTTGTAGTCGTTAGAAAGATGGTTCTGAGCACTACATAGTCATATAGGTTTGGTTCCCTAAATTTTAAATTTTTACATATTTTTTAATCTTGGAAGCTAGATGTTCTCATTTGTATGATTTTGGTCATAAATTTTGCATACAGAATTAGATCTTCAATTTCGAAGAGGCGTTGGAGAGAATTTGCAATGTACTACATAGTGTTTTAGATTTTTTATCATTTTGAGGAATAGGATGAAATTGGTACTTGTTTGATTGCTTGTGGGTGCCTTAGATTCAGGGTGTGATGGTGTGAGCATCTTAACAAGTCAAGAGGCAAAACCTTGAGGGAGTACATATTTTTATATGATATTTATGATGCTATAGCTAATTATTAGATTGGTGCTTCTAGGTATAGGTTTATAGGTTATTTTCAAAGTTGCAACTTTGATGGTGACAAGTACATATGTTGTCTTTGGTTTTGAGGACATGGTTGGACATGGTTTGAGACTTGGAGTCTTGTATGGGTGATAGTTGAGTGCAGGTATAGAAATGGATATGATTATGGTGTCATGGGTATGCAGGTACATTTGATGTGTTGGCATGACATGATCATGTATGTGGTGTTTGGTGGTGATATGGTTTGATATTAGGAGATTGTTTTTATCTTCTTGATGCTTATTTGGCTCCTTGACTATGATTACTCATTTGTGGGCATGGTTGGAAAATCATATTAGGGGTTGATTTGGTGTTTGAGTCTTGATTTCTACATGGTTATCTTCTTTGATATCTCAATTTGTAGTTACTAATGTGATGAGTTTGCATGTTTTAGTGGTTTGGATCTATGATTTATGCAGCTTGTAGGTGTGTACAACCTATTGAGTTGTAGTGGGATGACTCAAATGTGGACTGTCTATATCCACCAGTTTTGATTCATTGTTGTTATAGATTTCATTACTTGGCCTTGTCTGTGGTCATTTGTGCATTGGTATGTTGTTTCAAGATTAAGAGGATGGATGATCTGAGTACTTGATTAGTTGGTTCATGGGACTTGTAGAATAAGGTTTGATCACAATGTCATGATAGCTTATTACATTCATTGGCTACACACTTTCAATGGGAGCTTTTGACAAGTGATGACTCAGTGGTGTTGGATTGGTTTGTGATGTTTTGATGGAGGTTGTATGTATCTTCTTGGCTTGGAGATCTTGGTTTAAACTTGTATGTTACTGACATTGTAGTTGAGTGTGTGTAGACCTAGATGATCTTCATTGAGAGGATGGTTATCATGATGACATGTGTAACTTGTATCATAGTTCAGTGGGATTTGTTAGCAGTGGCGTGGATGCATCATTGGTATGGTTATCTTCATGTGATTAGGGATATGTTTTCTTGGTTTAGAGTGTTTTTTATGATGTCATGGTGCACTCTTGATTCTAGATTAGAGTTTGGCATATTACATGTTCTCTTGAGACCAAGATGCATGTTATGGTGCATGTGATCTCCTAGGAGGAGATGGTTAAATCATGTTGTCATTATAGGTTCCTGATTCTGCGGTTGGAGCTTTGACACTAATCATGTGTAGCTCTCTGTGTATTGAGTACATAGATAATTTTCTTGATTACTTCATGATGGTGCTATGTTGCATTTGGAGTTTGGAATGGATTGATTGGTTATAGGTGCTCGTGGATACTTAAAAATATAGGTGATGGTTGGAATTCTCTTGTGGTTAGAGACATTTTCTTAAGACGGTTCCTCTTTGGAGGTTTCAGCAAGAAGACCGAGGAGCTTTCACCTAGTTATGGAACTATGGAGGATATTGTTCTTGGAGTGAGTCATGATGGCTTCATTATCTTTGAGGATCATTCTCATTCCCCACTCTTGGTCTACTCAGCAGCTTATTATTTGAGAGGTATTTTCCCATTATATATTTCAGATGTGTTATGTGTCATGCTTTGATTTCTCATGGGATTGACTTGATTCATGATGGTTGATTATGGATACTCATTTGAGGATGGTTTAGCATGAGTTTATATGCTTTATCTTTCATAGATATGGATCTTGAGCTATGGATAGTTAGTTATGAAGGATTCATTTTGAGGGATGTTATGGCATGGTTATCTCCTTGTGCATTTGAATTTATGATATCATTCTTTTATGAGGATTGCTAGGAGATGGTTTATGGGCTGATTTCCAATTTTGGAGATGGTTATTATGAGTTTGATCTTCTTGTTTTCAGAGGATTACATCTAGTTTGGAATTTTTATATTGATTTGTATGGTGTACTTGATCTATGAGATTGGGTGTTGTGGATGTTGTTGAGGCTTTTTCAGGGTAAAAGCACAAAGCTATGTCACACTTTCAACCAACTTATCAACACAACTAAATTTAAGTATTTCTAACTAAAAATCATTTTTGGTCAAACATATGATCTAGTAAGATTCATTCTAGCTAAGTTAGATGCTTCCACAACTTTTTCAACTAAAATTGTTGGCTAAAAGTTTATGGAGCACCACTTTGAGTCCAATTTACCAAAAAAAAATATATATTTTAAAAACTTGAAGTTTCAATAACTCCCACTAATGTAAATAACATTTTTTTTTAAATATAAAAATACCTTTTTGTAGATCCATAAGTGTAGTTTTCAAAACAATATATATATATATATATATATATATATATATATATTAATAGTTTAATTATTATTTATTATTTATTTTTTATTTTTACTAAAATTAGGTTATCAACACAAAATATTAGGTTGATTACCATGCCAAGGAAAAATACTAAAACTTATTAATTAATTTTTTTTAAATACGATGCACTAGATAAAAGAATCTATTTCGAGATGATATAATTTTTTTCCCATTTTAGATAAATATTTAATATGAAAGTTGACGTCTGATGGAAACAACTATTTTTTGATTCATTCACATTTTAATATTTATTTAAAAATATATATTTATCAAAATTGGAAAAAAATATATCCATGCACTAAAGTTTCAAGTTATAAACACACAAAAAAAATTGAAAGAAAAAAAAAATTACTATAAAAAGTTTGACTTCTCATGCAAATTCATTTTTCAACATTTTATCAGCAACTAAATTATAGTGTTATATTATTAAAAACTAGTTTAAAATAATTTTTTAATTTTTTTAAAAGAATACAAACATAAAATATACTAAAAAATACATATTGTACTTGTTTACATCATTTCAAAATTCAAAACATATATGCCACTTTTTAGTGATTCAAGTTTAAAATTTGGATTAGTGTTGGTCATTTCCTTTATAAAGTGTGACACAAACTTGTGATTTTACCCTTTAGTTAGGGTTGTTTAGGAGATCATACTTGACATAGTAGTACACTTTTGAGGTGTTGGTAGAAGGACATTATGGTTTACAAGTTCTCTCTTCATGGTTTCTCCTTGGATGTTTATGCTTTTGGGGAGGATGGTGGCAACATGTTGTGAGATATTATGCAACTTTATGAGTTGCATGTGTTGATAATTGATATTGTTCTTGGTACTTCATACTTTTATTTACTTAGAACACCTTGATCTAGTGTTGATTTGTAGACTTGATATGCTTTGACATTACCTATGCAGTGGGAGTTCCTAGATATGTATGTTCTTCATTGATAGGTTTGATACAGGGAGCTTGTGATTGCAGTTTATAGGTTGCATATGTTCTTGGCATGGGTTTACTGATGTATTGATACCTTGGAGGTATGGATGGTTGGATGTATTATCATGTGTTGTAGATGTTATTTTTGATCTTGTGGGTTTTTACAATTTACAATAGCTTGGTTAGAGCCTTTGTTATCACTTGGATTTGATGCTTGTGTGCTCATGGGTTGGTCCATCTTCACCTTGGCATGTTCCTTTTCTTCCATAGTTGTCATTTTTAATGATGAGAAGAGTTCTTGCTTGAGATGGTGGTCACTTTGTTCGTATTGCAAGTATCTTGACGGAGCACGAGAGCATGTTACAGATTCATGTGATTTCATTGTTGGCTTTGATGATGTATTTCATTCATTGATCCCTTATGCAATGTATACAACAAGTGGGAGAATGTTGAGATATGGTATTGTACACCATTGCATAAATTGATTTATTATATTATTTTAATTAAATAATTATTTAGTTGTGATACACCTTGGTGGTGTTGTTTATCACACTGGGTAATTATTTAGGGTCCACTTGATGTTATATTATAACATTGTATTATTATTTAATGTGTGGGAGACATGTGATAATAATTTAATATTGGGGAAATATTATTTATTGTGGTGTCTTAGTACCCAATATTAAATGATGGTTTAGTTTTTTTCTATTCATATGGTTTTGTGTTACATGGTTTCACCTTACCACTAGTTGTATTGTGTGTGAGCTTGTGTTTATAAAAGCAAGCACATGTTTAGTGGTTTAGGTTGGTTGATTGGTTTGGCTATCATTATTGAGTCTTCTTGTGGAGTGCATTTGTGAAGCATGGAATGGGATGTGTGGATTCATGCTTGGACACATGGGAATGATTTGGAGGGCTTGATTCTTTAGATTTATTCATTGTAACTCTTGTATTGCTTTATTGCTAAATAATATGGAGTATGGATGCTTCTGGAGGCTCGGTTTTTCCCTCTTGAGGATTTTCCTAGGGTATATCTTGTGTTATCTTGTGGATCGTCTATTTGATCTATGCATTTTGGCAACTTGTATGCATGTTTATCTCTCATGGGTTATGTAGGAAATGGATTAAGATTCATGGGTTAAATGCAATATTTATTAACAAAATGGACAATGGTTACCAACTAGAAGAATAAGTCCAATGACTCTAAGATGGCTTCCAAAGTCCCCAAGTTGATTAAAGAAGTTTCAAACCCTACCATGAAGGGGAAGGAAACGTAGGTGGGTTCTAATAGCTCTATTGTGAATCCACGGCCTAAGGCTATGCCTCAACCTACCTTGATTAAGATAGCACAACCGACTGAGTTTCCTCCTATTTTGAAAGTTCATAGGTGGTCTCAAACTCCTTCTTGACCATTGGAAGAAGGAGAATATGTTCAGGAGAAACAGACACATTCATCTCCACCCTTTCAAATTGGTTTAGTTCCACCAAAAAATTTATAGAATCACTTCTCCACTCTGGAAGAGGAGCTCGACTTCAATGATATGGTGTTTCATTCATGAATTTCCTCTCATGGAATATGTGAGGTCTAACAAACCTCTCCAAGAAATATTTTGTTAGGGATACTCTTCAAAAATATCCTAGTATTGATATTCTTTATCTTCAAGAAGTGAAAGTTGTTGGTTTTTTGCTTTCTTTAGCTTGTCATTCCATTTGGCTAGCCAATAAAATGTATTGTATTGAACTTGCGGCTGTACGTGGCAAAGCAGTTACCCTTTTGTCCCCATGGTGGCACACATGTGTGGTTGTTCATGGGTCTGACTACACACACCAACTCATCTAGATTCTTCTTAACATTAATAATTATTTATTTGGGATTATTAATGTTTATGCCTCAAATGAGATGTTATTAAAAGATCTCATCTCTGGTGATGGATTGTTGACTCATTGCCAGTTGCTACTTAGCTGATTTTTGGGGATTTCAATATGGTTGAGGTGGCATATGATAAGGATGGTACTCTTCCATTTAGATGAGCAGCTAGCAAAAGAGAGGCCTGGTACTACATGTGTAATAACTTGGTCTTTTTTACCCCAATATTGGTTGCCACCACTCCCATTCACTCTAGCACACTTGGTACAACTATTGAGTTGAGTCTGATGGGATATTTAAATGCGTTGATCATGCCATGATCTCAACTCAATTTTTTTCTCTTTTTCTTTCTCTTCACCACTTTTGGTAAGGCCATTAATCAATGTGATGTTATCAAATCATTTTCCCATTACATTATGCATTGAATGGGAATTAAGGTAGCCTCATCCCAGCAAGACTCAGTTCTTTCTAAGCACATCCTTGTTGAATCACCAGCTCACATTGGCCCACATACATACATTTTGGGATTTGGAGTATAGGCCACCTCACAATATAGGATGGATTGTTTGGTGTAATGATTTTATCTCTCACACTATGAGGTTTCTCCACATTTATGGGTGCCAAATGGTCATCTTTCATAGATGATCTTATGAAGCAACCATGTCAGACCTTTGCTATGCCACTAAGGCCTTGACAGCTAACCCTTTTCTCTCTTCTCTATAATTCAGGGTGGTGGAGATAAAGCATAAAAAGCAAGGACAAACTTCATTGGCTTAAAGTTGGAGATCGTGCCTCGAAAGAATTTTTTTGGCTCTTCGAGCAAAAAACTCATCTCCTAGTATCAAGCAAATCAAAGAAGGAAACAATGTGCTTTCTGATTTGCTTGACATTCTCCAAGTCTTTGTTAGGCATTATGAGCAGGTGTTCATGACTCAAGAGTACACTTTGGAGCGACATCAAATACTTCAAGATTGTCGTGTTGTTGTGCCAAATAGACTCTCCTTAGCGTAGAAAGCCTTCTATGAGCAATTTCTCACAATTGAAGATCTTAAAGAAGTCGTTAGCACCATGGCTGATGATAAGGCCCTGGGCATCAATGGTTTCCCATGTGAATTTTACAAGGCCCTTTGGGATTTTGTTGGGAAAGATCAGCATAAGGTTTATCTTGAAGATTTTCATTCTAAAAATTTAGGAAATATTATAAATAAGGGAAACATTAAATTCATACCTAAGTCTAGTGATCTCAAGGATATTTTTAATTGGAAACCCATCACACTCCTCAAGGTCTCTTATAAAATCATCGCCAAAGACCTTGCCTTGTATTTGTAATTGATTTTTCTAAAGCTTATGATCGCATTGAATGGCTTTTTATTCTTGCCATTTTATCTACCCTGGCTTTTGGCCCTCAATTCATACAAGTTGTGCAAATTTTGTTTTCTAATGCCTCTGCTTGCATCACCATTAATGGCTGCTAGTCCCCCTCCTTTGGTTTTGTTGTGAGTTTTTTGCACACACGCCCCACCAAGGGCAGGGACCCCCCTCTTTTGCTCGAGTTAGGTGATTTTGACCTCATCTCGTCTTACGCACCCTGTTTCCTAGCCTAAGTTGACCATGAGCCTTAAAATGATCAATTTCATATTGGCCAAAATCACCAACCTGAGTTTCACCAAGTCATTCGCCCTTATGGGCTAGTTCGGTAAGCTTTCGTTTGGTTTCCACCCAGCATCTATTGACCCTTGCAGACCCGCAATCGTGGATCTCCCTTTTCCATTCATCATCATGCTTCATCGTTCACCTCTAGCCAAGTCCCCACATCTACCTGAGGTGTGAACCTCGTGCCCATGTTTTTCACTATGCCCTTCATGTCTTGTAACCCGCAATAGTAGTTTTCCCTAGGCGAGAGTCTATTCCCATTTCACTATTGTTGAAACGGTCGACCTTTGACATCTGCCCATTAGGCAGGCTTTGCATTATGTCTTGTCATCCTCGTCATTACCATTGCCTAAGTGAACCTGGCTTGATACAACTCAAGATTACCTAAGTCCCAAATGGTCATGGATCTTTGTGTACAATCGAGCCTTCACATCGTCCCACTAGGTAGGACCCACATCCACCGCTTACTCAAAATGAAATCATAAGATTGCAGTAGGCTATCAGGTTTGTGCTCGTCAATGGGTCTACCCTTCTAGGCTGACGCCTATGGGAGGTCACCACCCTGGCTCCGTTCACAATGACAAACCTTCGTCACCTCCCTGCTATGTAGGCCAATGATTCCCCAACGTAGTCATCCTTTTGTGGGCCCCACCATTGCCTTTGCCATCCATAGTCCCACCACTATAAGCAATGCAGTTTCACCTACGGCACAGCCACTCATTTTTCTCACATACATTGTCTTGGTGGCTCTAAGTTAATGTTAGGAATCATGTAAGCATCCAATATGACATGCCTCCAATGATCTATGAAATGGTTGACAAGAACATCGAAAATTAGAGAAATAGCTGAAATGAAAGTTGTGATGGAAGTTCAACCATGAGTTTAACAAGAATTAAAATGAATGAAAGTAGGGCACAAACATCAAAAAGTGCAAATGATTAATCTCAAAAAGCTAAATTTATGGATTAGCTGCAACAATATCTCGATGGAGGAAGCTGAATGTTATGTCATATGTGTGTGTGCATGGGCACTACATTTCTACTTGAATCCAAGGTTACCCTGCAGCAATCAAGATAAAGGGGGGTGTTGGTGTCCAACATAATGAATTGGGTGGGTGGTCATTTACATTTGGTCATTGCTCCCACAACATTATAACTACAACATTGCACATTCCTCAACCCAACGGTTATGTCCCTTGAGGGACCTGACACCTAGTATGATGTTTCCTCTCTACCATTAACAATGACATTCCATGACATCTTACTTTCATGCATTGCACGAAGTCCGCAACTCCTTCCATTGTGGAGCTCACTGCCGTATCAGCCATTTGCAATGGCGTTTACTCCACTCCCTCCCACAGGCTTATTCCTATGCTATGTTCAGACCCAAGCTAGAAAGGAGGTGGTGGGCAAGTTGTTATAAAGAGCCTGGGCTTAATTCTTGTTATCACGGTGCACAAAGTAGTCTTCACTTAACCCAAACTAGTCACATGTGCTTTAAGAATGTGGATCCTCCCCACCTTCTCTTCCACAAATGCAACCAAATAATGAAACTTAAGAACGAGATGATCAAAGAGCGATAAGGGAAGGAATTGTGCTAGGTGAAAGAAACAATAAAACTTCTGATGGTGTGAGTGGATGATTTAACATAAGATACTCACTTGGCAGTGGCAAGGTAATCTTTAAGTGCCATAATTTGGAGGAATGAAATCATGGATGATAAGGATAGTCACAAATCTGGCTCATGTGTAGTTTTGTGAATGAAATAAATTATAAAGATCATTAAGAATGATCTGAGAATGATGAGGAAGAGACTTAGTCAATGTAGGTCAGAATTGAGCACTCAAGGAGCTATCAATATTTCGTCATTTCAAACGGCATCCTCACCACATCATCCTGTGTTAATGTTCCTGACGGATTTCACATATGCAAAATCTGCACTCTCTCTCGCTATCCAGTGATGCAGCATTCCTACCTATTGTCCTCCTAGCCTTCTTTTACGCCAACTCTATTGGGACGGGGTTCATTAGTCCCATAGTCTTGTCTAAACGATCTTCCCTTCTCAACATTTTGCATTGGCTAATCCCACGAACGACATCACTACTCCCAAGCCCACCAAGAAATTTGTGCTACCATTCTAGGCTAAGAAATAGGGGCCTTTGGGCCAAATGGATGAGATTATAATTACTGCATAAGAACCAACCTTGTCCCCATGCCACATTTGAGGGGAGGCATGACAACTCAAAGGAATGGGAGGCTCATGACCAGGTAAATTGTGCATGAGTTATCATTAATTTAGTAATATCTAAGTAGAAATAACCTTATGGAGGGTGATGTCATTGGCACAAGAAGCATATCACTGGACATGGCCCAGGCAATCATATTAACACACTTATTCAATGAGCATGTGATGGCAGCCTGAGAAGCAGTATAGCCGATCAATCTAGGAGCAGGTTGTCCACCTCTTCTTTTCACGCAAGGCACCATCGATGGAGATGGTGGGAGGTAATATACTTTCAAGATTTATAAATGTAGTCAGTTGATGCTTTCAAGATAGCATCAAATGGATTTGTTCTATACATCGATAGTAAGGGGAGTTGTCACCAGTGAAGGAGTTTGTGGTTTTATAAATGAACATCACGAAGGTAGAATACCAAGCATCCTTGGAAAATAATAGGGGAATTTATGTGGTTACATTGGTAGTGGTGCAAGATGTAGGTCTCCATGTCCCCTCACGAGCCGTATTATGTGGTTACGTTGGCAGTGGTGCAAGATGTATGTCCCAACATGCTTTACCAGCACATGACCTAAGTCTTAACTAGAGGAAGGGACCAAGTCTCTAAGGTAGTGCACTAGACCTATGGTGCGAGGGAGGGTCTCAACCTTGCAACAAAAGGCTAGATTATAGGCAAGCACAAGACAAGGAAACATTCGGTCATGGATGATATTTGAACTAAAACACATAGGGGATCAGCATAATCACAATAGTTGCTTAGCAGGTAATGACTTTGAAATGAATGGAGTATTGGCTGGTGATGATATCAAGATGGAAATAGGCCTCGTGACCGCAAATTCCCCCAATGGGCAACATCATCCTATATGGAGCTTATTTGAATACCATATGGATGGTGCCTAAAGTAGCAATCATGATGAATTAGTCTACCTATTATTGGGTACGCTACCTCAATTGTCGATCAAACGATGGTCTTTTATGATGCGCAACATAAGGTTCTTTTCTAATTGTTATGCACCCAAAATTCAACCAAGATAAATCAGTTCACCCATAATGTAAAATTTGACCACGCTTGGGCAGAAAATCTAAAAGACTTGGGACAATGGTTAATTAGTTAGAGTTTAAGTTTCAACTGGTATGTGCTAGTCGTATCATAATCAAAAGGGGGATGCATTTCAATCATGCTCAAAGGAAATTTATAGAATTTTATTAATAGTTGCTTTGAATACCTTTTGGCAAGACTGATCAAATTTATCTTCTATGCTGGAAATTAATCAAAGGTTGTTTAGGTGGCTAGCATGTAAACATTTGTCATGGAGGACCTATCAAATGAGATGAGGGTGGAGGGGGGTTTTCCCACAAATGATGCAAAGGATATGGATGAAGATCTATGTTATCAATTAGATTTGTACCCTGTTGAATATGGAATCCAGAAATCTATTGACACATGGAAACCTTCTTCAAATATGGGTGATATAAACGAAGAAGGAATCTCTAGAGTGAGTTGGTTCTCTGAATGATAATCCTATTCTAAAATATTCTTCTAAGAAAAGGGACAAATAAAGATGACTGAAATGAAAAATATGACTTAAAAATCATTTTTTAGGACTTGATAATAACTTAAGGATGATTTTAGTTTTTTCCTCACAACCAGCTTTCGAAAAAACACAATTTCTCACAACCTCTCATGAACAATTAGCACATAAATAATTTGCATGAAGACTTGATTTTAAATACAACATGCAACTTGTATCTTTGAACTTTCTACATTGAGAATTATAGTCTTAGGACATAACAAGGACTCTATAAACAAAAATCACAATATAAAATCAAACTAAAACTGCAAATAGACACAAAATTGAGAAGTAGGAATGTTGTTTTTATTCAACTAAAGGAGTATGCCAAAATTTGTCTAAACTAAGTAAAAAATGAGTTTACAAGCTCAAGAATTTGTGTCAGAGCAAGAAACAAAAAATCTAAACTGAGAAGAAGAAGAAAACTAAGTCTTCTTCAAGATATATCCCTCAAAACCCTAATCCGAGCTCAAGAAGAAAAGCTCAAGAAAAGGTATCAAAACTACCCAATAAGCTTACAAAAGCACATAAAAAACTCACTTTTTCCATGCTCACACTATCTAACCTCTAAAAATAGACTAAATTTGCTTTGAAAGAAAATAAAACACCTCATCTATCCAGTAGGCATCTCAAATCCGACCAAGGAAGAAAACAAGAAATATACTAAAAATAGCAAAGAATAAAGTGATTTATAAAAACATCGCTTTAACCTTGCTTTACATGATATGCAGATTTTCATAATTTGACTAATTTTTGCAACTAAAGATTTTGAAATCTTTTGCAAAAATAATCCTTATCTCTCTAATTACAATGCTTGATTTTCTTTGAAAAATCATAAAATATATGAATATATTTTATTCATATCTCCTTTCCCTTAGAAACAATTTTCCAATCTATAATTGATTTCTAAAAAAAACAATCAAAACAAATAATAAGCATGAACATTGAATTGATTTCTTTAAATTCAATAAAAGGTCTAAGACCTATCCTTATTCTTAAAGCAATCCCCTCCAAAATCTAATTTATTTTTCTTACAAACCTTTTGAAAATAGTCTAAGGCTTCAAATAATATGCCCCTTTCAACTAAGGCAACAACTAAAGGCCTAAAGTCTTCAAATAATTCATTAAATCAACAAGACTTAGGTCAAAAATTCAATCACTCAAATCTCTACATGGTTCGACCTATCATTAGGGAAATCGGCCATTCAAAACTTTGCATAAAGTTTGATAAAAATGATAAGTACCTATTTCGAATTAGGGCAACAAAGAAAAATAGGGGAAAACCCTAATCTTCACTTCATTTTGCATTTGGGATTTTGGAAGAAAGCTCTGCTAAGAGGAAAATGTGCCACCACCACCATGCTTAGGGTTTTAGCTAAGAATGCTTAGAACTCATGATTCTTTCCTTCAGATTGGTTCATTCTTCCTCTGCAAACCATTGGTAACTCATTTTCAAGTTCTTTTGAGCTCCTTTGCTTCATTTCTAAGCCATTTTCTGACCTTAAGGCTGCAACATGTGAAGATCATTTGATGAATTCTTTGTATTTATGTGTCCATTTGCTAATTCCATGTCATTCGGCCACCATACACAAGCTCGACCTAGGGTTATCCTCTGGATTCTACAAAACTTGAATGAGGGTTCCTTTCCAATGCCATGGGTATGTATGACTGACTTATTCATGCTTGTTCTTTGAGCTTTTCTTGAGAATTAAGGCCTCACTAGCCACAGCTATAGCAATTTGTTGATGTATTTTGGTGATTTCCTGTGTTGTTTTGTTATCTCTAGCTACCATATATGAGCTTCAACTCTGATTTTTAAAAGTATGTGGAGCTCTGGCCATGACCTTCTTATCCTCAATGGGAAAACAATGGTAATCCCTTTGTTAGATTTTCTTTCCATATTATTTTCATTCAAAGAAAATTAATAGGAGTTAATCATTCTGTGAATTTATAATGATTTATGAGCCAAGGGATCCCTTCAGATCACGCCATGAGCATATTTTTCAAAAGCTTTTTGAGTACCTTTGGGCTCGACCCAACATGGTTTTCTACTTCTTTTGCACTTTCAGAAACAAAACTAAAGGTGGGCATTCATTATTTTGAATAAATCTCACTTATCTTTATTATCTCCTCCTCTGAATCTCAACTCACTGTGATTTCTCTTACTTTTTGTTGTTTTTTATAAGAACCCTCACATGGGTATCTTAGAAAATTGGAATATCTTGTCTTTAAATTTGAAACCCCAATGTGGGTATTTCAGAAAATTGAGCAAGAATCTGTATATTTGATTATTCATGCAAAAACTGGACTCGACCCAACATGATTTTCTATTTTCTCAATTTTCTCCATATGGGTATTTATTGGTTGTAAAGAAAATGTATTTATGGATGAATTTTTTGTCATATTTAAACTTGACCATGAGAGCACTGAATAAATCCTTTTCCTGACAAAAATTCACTTGGGTACATGATATTCTGAAGAACACACATCCTACTGCCCTTTCTTGTTGAAAAACCCTCACATGGGTATTATGTAAATATGATAAAACATTTATCTCACTGCTCCATTAAAATACCCATGTGGGTAAACTGTATTTGGTGAAAATCTATATATTTGTTTGAAAAGCCAAATGGGGAATACTTAAAGTAATGAGGAAAACTGCATTTTATGAAAACCCATGTATTTAAATTTGCACCAAACCTCTTTTTTTGTACAATGCATTTGTTCTCCTGATATTATTTAAAGTTAATGCATTCATTTCATTTAATGCAGCATTTACACTAAATTATTGTAGCTCCATAGACTGCATTCTCTCTTGCAGCCAACTAACACTTTCAGAAGCACCTCCTTCATGCTATGTCATAATCTATCTATGTTTGTTTGTCTGACAATTGTCAATTATTCTTTGAAAGGTATAATTTGAATGATAGAAAAATTGAATGTCAGAATAAGTCTCTAAACAGTGTATTTTGGTTGCTTTCTTCTCAAACAGTGATGCATTAAACCTACCTAATGATACCCTTGCATTCTCAGCCAAACTGAAACTAACTATTTTGTTGATCATTTGCCTCACTTTATTAAACAACTGGCTACTAGTCATTGTATTTATCTTTGTAATCCTTCATTCTAATGGGAAACTGAGACTCTTCACATGTCTCCATGCTTGTCTGTCCTTTAAAAGTATGCTCTTCTACCTGGCACTCTTCATGCATTTTTATGCTCCATTATTTAAAACTGCTTTATGCCTTGCTCTCTTTTGAAATGAAAATTTGTAACATTTATTTTTGTCGAGGCATTATGTACGCCTGTTCACTATCATTGATTATGAGATAGAACATTGTTGTAGTAACATGAAACAAGATGCATAATAAAACCCGTGGCAAAAAAATGCAAACTGTTCAATAATACCTATAATTTAAATCATGAAAATGATGTACTCAGTTGAATTGATTGAGCTCATTTAAACCTATTTTCCACTTGTAGCTTTTAGGAAGCATACACATGATTGTTATGAGTGAACAATTGGTTTGATGGATTTGAAAGATGAACTCTCCTTTACTCTTTCAGTTGTATAGCACTTCACTACTTAGCCCCTCCTATAATGTACGTGGGGTAGCATGCCGAGCTCTACCCTCGTGGGAGCCCATTTTTCTCCACATGCTTGATCTTCAAATGATAATCAACTTCATGATTTTCCCTATACCTACACAAAGAGACAAACGATGTTAACATAAAACAATATATGATGATGTTGATGTCTCTCTTTCATCTCATGTTTCTACACTTTTCTTGATTGTTTCAATGTATGATTAGTAGCATACTACATTATCATTGATGGTTCATGTAGGTATATTCATATTCAGAGCTCTAACCTCCCTCTTTTCCTTCCTACAGGTCAATGGAGCTAAAAAAAGACAAATGGTGCACCACTTCTGTGTCAGACATCAACATAGGTAATGATGATTATGTCTATACTTATGTGATTCTTCCTTTTATGCATCTTCCATAGAGTAGTATGTTGTTTATGATGCACTATAACAGTTACATCCATGGCTTGTGTGGATATCCAATTTCATTTTCTCTGCTTTTCAATTTGAAAAAAAAATGCATCTCAATGCAAGTTTGTACTATCATTTGAATATATCATCATTTGAATTCTTGCAATCAAATGAAATGTTGAAAATATGAAAAGCATCATGAAATAAATGGAAGCAGTTGAAATGCTTTATTGTTTGTATGCTCAATCTTGTACTCCATTTGATTGTGAAACACTGAATAACAATTCTTGCAACTCATTTTTCTCATTTCAATGCATAACTGTCACTTGATGAATGATGAATAAAGTGCAATTAGCACTTAAACATAATGCAGAAATAACTATAATTTTCACTTGACATATAACAATATTTTAAGTAGCTCCACCAATTGAGTTGTAGCAAAAAATTGGTAACAATCTCAAGATAAAGAATCTACTTAATCATACACCAAGAAGGGATTGATTTCTATGAAAACTCAAACACACTATGTCATGAAGATAAGGTGCATGAAATTAAAGGGTTGTTTTCCAAGATTATAAATAAAGGAAACAACATGTTACCTACCAAGCTTTCAAAGGGGACAATGATCAAGGATTACCTATAGGACCAGCCAAAACAAGGATCTTAATGTATAGATGATACATTTAAAGGAAGCCAAACAATGGTTAATTTGTTAGATGAAATGAAAAATAGATGACAACACGCTAAGGATAGATAGTGCCAAGAAAGCCAGTGGTTGTCCACTAAAAGCCTGAACCAAGGGGAGATGTTATCTTGTTCTTCCCCAAGTGATCATGATCCATCAGGAGATGTCTCGTCAAATCAGGGATAGTTTTTCTATTTTACTATAATGTGGATCCAATGATGCAAATTTTCAAATAGGACTCTTCTAATTCATTAAAGAAATATCGCAAATCTATCAGGGAAAGAGGTCAGCCTTCAAGCAATTTCTACTATAGCAAAAAAGGAAATCAGCTAAATCACAAAACTGCTATAGCTCCTGGGCATTAGATGACAAAATAAGAATGAGACAAGGATGTATTTTAAATTGTTGAATAATGGGGGTAGGTAAAACCCTAATGTAATCAAATCTAAGCCACACAATGTAATTCAATCATGGCCATTCATTTGGGCTTTGAAAACTATAAATAAGGGTCACCCCTTCATTTGTAAATGGTTGGAGAGCTAGTGTAAAGGAATGTTGCAGCAATAGAGAGCTACATTGCATGATTTATGGATGTTTCTCTTGTGTTTCTTCATTATGCATGCATGGTTCTACTTCACTATTAGTTTAGTTGTTAGTTTCTTGGATGGAAGTGATGATAGTGTTTGTTGTTTCTGTATTTGATGAATTTCCAGCTCATGCTTTTTGTGGTTTGTTGATGATGAATCACTTTGTAAAGCTAGTCTGAGCTTCCTTACTTCATTGTTGAAACTTAGTTCAATTTCATGTTCATGATGTGTGTATGCAACCTAAAAATCTACAGTCCTTAGAAGATTGCACTGGTTTTGTGTAACTGTAGGTTCCTCTTGGCCAAGCAAAACCCAGTTTAGGGAGTTTGTCATGTAGTAGCCTCCACGATCACTGTTCATTCATATTTTTTGGTCTAGGAACTTCCTCTCTTCCCTACCCTTTTTCCTTTTTTCTTAATAAGTGACCTAAGCTAAGGTTCATTGCACATTGTAAAGCCAAATCTAAAGTTGAATTATAAGTTCTAGACTATTGTTTGAACCTGCAGCAACTAAGCAACAATTTCTACATCCTAAGAACTCCATTTGCAAATCCAACTTCCCACACTTTGTAACTCATCCATAAGTCTGCCTTGTGATTCCAGTAAATCACATGAATCAACTGAGGTATTCCAAACACTGTCAAGACCTGACATTAAAGACCTTGGGATAGTGTTCTATAATTTGATTATGGAAGATTGTCTTTCAAGAGAGGTAATGCACCTATGCATTACCTATGTTGAGAAGTGCATAAAAAACATATCAATAGGTTTGTTTTGTTCCATTCACTAAGGTTTCCCACTTGCCCCCTCGCTTTATGTGCTTACTGCTGAGGGGTTTGGATATTTGTTGGATTATGTCATTTCTCAGAGGCATGTTCATGGTATTTCTCTACCTAATTCACCAACCCAATTGGTCAATGGCCATTTCACCAATGATTCTTTCCTCACTCTATTAGAGGAAAAAAAAATTGAACGATGCTCTTGATTTCCTTAATACTTTTTGCCTAGTCTCTGGTTCATCCATTCAATGGCACAAAACCTTTTGCTACAAATATTTTGTCCTACCTAATCCTAATTGGATTTAGCAATATGGTTAGAAGTGGATTTCTCCTAGTGAAATATTTCAATTTTTGGGCATTATTTTTGCCTTCCAAGCTTCTTTTATTGATCTCTAGCAAGAGGTTCTTTCTTAGATTGAGCAGAAACTTACTTTCAAGATAACCAAGCCTCTTTTTTTGGCTAGTAAATTCTATATTTTCTCAAAGGTGTTAGCAACAACTCATGTTTATTACTCTTCTTGTTGGGCCCCTTCAAAGGCCTTATACACTAAATTAGAAAAGCTTTTGTGTGATTTCCTATGGGCCTCTTCTAAGACTCACTAAGGGTTTCACCCTGTTGCTTGGGAGTTTTGCTGCCTACCTAGAGACTTTGGTGGGCTTGGCCTCCTCTCCACTTAGTGGCAAGGTATTTCTCTTTGTGTCAAATGGATTATCAAAGTGCTTATTGGTGATGAAGCCTAGAAAATCCTCCTCGGGTATTGTATTCAGTTAGGCTTTCTTGTGCAAAGACCTTCTTGGTAGGGAATTGGATAAATCCTCCTAGTTATGAGGGAACCAATACAAATTGTGGGAAATTTCATGGCTAAGAGCATTTGGAGAGCCTAGGAGGCGATTAAGACCTGGCTTTGATGGTCTGAATTAGGTTTTCATGATGGGCTCTTGCTTAATCAACAAAACATTTGTTGGTCTCCTCTATTTTCTAGTGTTGGTCGACCCTAGGACAAGATTCCCTAGCTTAAGGCTCTCAAGTTTCACAAGAAGGGTATCTAGACCCCTCAACACTTATTTCACAGACCCACAATGCACATTTTTCCTTGGGAGACTTTTTGTGCTTAGTATGGTTTTCAAAACCATGACCATGAAACCTATGATAGCCTGATGAATGCCATTTTAACTAATATTCTCCATAAGGTGGGTATTTGTGCCACCAAGCCATGGTGGAAGGACTAAAAGTGGTACCCAAACACCTCCTTTATAAATTACAAGCCTTAGCTTGGTTATCAGTGACTATCACTGAATTTTCCTATGATTTACAGTTTGAACAGAGATGACATCTCTAGTCTTCAGTATCTGTTTGGCGTAAAATATTTTCTGCTATTTGGTCTACAAGTGTTGAGCCAAAAATTGTCTACTTCACTTGGTGTATTCTTTTCCAAGGGTTACCAGTGGGGTCTTGGCTTGTCTACTTGGGGGTCACAAAACATTGCTACCATTTTTGTGGGCAAGCTGAGTCTTTTAAGCACCTCTTTTGGTTTTGTACTAGAGCTCAACAACTGTGGAATTGGATTCATGATTTCTTTCAGCTATTCAGGCCTGAGCCTTTTTCCTAGCATATGGTTTTGTTGGGAAACTCTCCCAAGCTTCCCACTAATTATAACCAAATTTGGTACACTTTTAGGGTGGAAATCCTCTTCAGTATTTGGAAAGATAGAAATGCCTGCATATTTTCTCATAGCCAGATTGATAATTTTGTTTCTTTATATTATAAAGCAATAATTTGGTCTAATGTTCTTTTGCAAATTCAAGTGCAAGAAAACAAGGTTACACTTGAATTTTCTCACCTTTAGGAGCTATTGGACCACTGGGAAAATTCCCCTTGCACTATTTCCCACATGCCTCCCTCACCCACTTCTTCATGGGGCCAATCGCCTTCACAAGGTCACTGACAAAGTGGCTCTGCCAGAGACTCTTGCCCCCACTCTCAAGCTCCTCCTCGGTATGGCTCTCACCCTCCTTGGTGGTTGCCTTCTCCTCCTTTGTGGGCTGACCTGGGGTGACCTTCTGAAGGGATGGCGAGGGGTGGTGATGGTGCTTCTGGGTGGTCTTTTGGTAATGTTCTTGGTGGTAGTTCTGGTTGGCTGGATACTACTAAATGGTTCCCACGGTTGGATTTAGCAATATCCTCGTTAGGAGGATAAAGATAAAGAGAAATATGATGATTTTTGGGCTCCCTCTAATGTCACTCCAGACCCCACTGATGTATGTGGGAAGAAATCATATGATAGGGACCCTCTGCCCTCTGCTAGCACTATTATGGCCACCTGATGGCCTTTTATTTTTCTATGTTTGTAATGTTTCTTACTTTTTGGGCTCAACTAAAAAAATGAGGATACATGAGTTCACTGAAATGAAAGATATCATTTAATCTACTTTAATCCTAAAAGTAGAATAAATTTAAGTTGTTGAAATGTGTATTAATTACACTATTAGAATATGTAAAGTTAGATTAATTTAACTATACACACTGTGAGATTTGAGAGTTGGGTTTTACCCAAATGCAAAAAGGAGCAAATATTAAGATATTTAAAATTTTATAAAAAACAAAAATATATTACAACATTGAATATATTAGGAATCTAAAATGAAATAGGAGATAGCACATAAACAGATTTCAAATTGATTTCATAGTTCAATATGTTATCATGATTGTATTTTTGTCCTTGCAATCACAAAAAACTATGTATTGTGCAAGAAAAATAAATGCATCTTAAATAAGGAGATGTGTTGTGGTATCCAAAATATTACAATACATAATAAAATAAATAAAATTAAAATTAAATAAAAGAGTTAAAAACAAAAACTTGAAGTTTAATCTATCAAATCTTAAGAGAAAATTCCCCACATCTAGGACATGGGAAGGTGGTTAGTATATAGAAACCTATCAAAATGGTCAGGCCTTTATTTTGGTCTTTCAACCTCCATGAGTAATAAACATAAAGTAGATGTGTGTGCTTAGTTTGTATGTGTCTAGATCTAACAACTTCACGTTTGTGTGCATCTGCACACTTAACCTAAATACATTTAAGACTAAATTAACAAATTACAAATAATAATTTAACTTATCAAATTTTTTATTATTCTAATATATAATGAAAAAGCAATAACAATATGATTGTGATCTATGATATATATTATTATTCTAAAAAATACAAAAATAAAAGCAAGTTGATGACAATATCCAAAGATTCTCTAATAAAATGATTAGACAAGAATGTTAAATGATCTTTTATATACTACTAGAAAATAAAAAAATTATAAAAATATGATCATTCTAAATAGAAGAATTTAAGTATATAAGTATGAAAGCATAGAGAAGTGAGAATTGATGTTTGACATTCATCTCATGTCCTTATATTCTTGTTGCTCATATAAGAGGTGAGGGATATCTAGTGGAGGAATTTCATGTGAAAAATTTGTGAATGTTCCTCTGCAAGCTTGCCAGGGGTGGCCTTTTGGAGGAGCGATGGGGAGCAACGGTGGCAACTCTGGGTGGCCCTTTGAAAATACTCCTGCTACAGGCTCTGGTTGGACAGATTCTGGTAAATGCTTTCCATGTATCGCACTTGCAATCTCGCCCCGGTGTGAGGACAAAGAATATAAAGATAAAGGTGTCGATGATGGTTGGGATCCTCCTGACGTCACTCTAGACCCCGCTGATGTATGGGGGAAAAATTTAGATGACAAAGACCCTCTTGGTTCTTTTGGTACTACTTTGGCTACTTAAATCCTTTTTTATGTTTGTAATCTTGGACTTCTGGGCTAGGCCCATGTGACTGATAAGTTTTATTTGGTTTTCTAGGTGTTTCCCATGTGACTCTCAGTGTGTTCCTTCTTACCACCCACCTTTTTTTTTGAATATGTATTTTAATCTTTATAATTAATATAGATTAGTGCTTATTCATCAAAAAAAAAAATTGTGAATGGAATGTTGGTGTATAGGCATTTCATTTTAATCTTTGTTTTTTATTGCTACAAACAAGGTGTTTGGATTTGTGGGGATAAATTGTTGTTTAAAATGTTGAGAATAGAATAATAGAACAAATTTACTTTTTAAAAGATTGATGTGTTGAAGTAGAGGCAATAAATCCACTAAAAAAACTTCAAAGCAAGATTGTGTTTTATTTGCTTAGAGTAGAATGATTCTAATTTAGAATTTTATTGATTGTAAATTCAATTTTAGGATGAACTAGAATTTTTTTAATTAAGTTTATAATTTGTAAGAAGAAGAGTTATATCTTTATTTATTTATTTTTAAATCAGTAGGATGTTAATATGATCATGGAGTTGTAATTAAAAGAAACAAGATAATATAAAGTTTAAGCAAGTCAACATAAAAAATTTAAATTGGCACTTAGATCTTAAGAAGAGGCTAGAAGAGAGTGTTATGTGGGTCATATAGAAATACTATGAAAATGAACACTACCATGAGTCTAATCCATAAAGTCATAACTGCAAGGTATACAATTTCTTTAATATGACAACACTTACTAAATCATACTCGAGCATGGATGTTAGCAACTTCATCAAAATTTCAACTCTTTTAGCCTTATTTACAATGTGTTGGTCAACAAATTGGATGGTGAATTCACATCCATCACCTTATTCTCAAGAATACCGATGAACTAGAGGCTCTCAAATAATTGTGGGGCAAAAAAGACAATGTTAGGATTAATGTCTTACATTTTTAAAATCTTAATGATCAGTTTATTTATTTATTTTGCATTATCTATGTGCTAGAGGTAAAAGAGAATCCCACTTGAGGTGGTACTTTATGCTATTTTTAATTCATATTATTGCATGAAATATGCATCTATGTTCATGTAAGGTGTGTAAGAGCATCTATGGCATTGTCATATTGATAAGAGATTCCATGACACAAGAGCATGTACGAAGGACCCACAAAGTGGATTGCAACTTTTGACCAACTAATGAAATGTAAGAGAATCATTGCTAAAGGAGTAATAAGTCCAAATGGAGTGTCCAAGTTTTGTGAATGAACTATGACATGGGAGTTACATTATATTTTGAGTTGTTGACCCATTATAGAGTGGGGAATTAAAATTTGGGTCATCGGTTTGCTCTATACATTGAGTGCTTATATGGAGATATGTAGTACTTATATTTTGCAAGGAATTATGCTATCAAAATTTCTTCAAGCATAGGTGGTCTTGTTGTGCCTTGCACCCACACCACATTTTGGTCACTTAGAATGGAGACCCCTTTTCTCTTTATCCTCCTTTTGTGTTTTGGGTCCTTTTATTTTTGTTTTTACCTTGTTATTTTTCCTTTTATTTGTTTGTCTTCCTTGTTTCCTTTCCTTTTTTGGTTTCTTTCGAGTTTCTATGGTTTTCCTTTCAATTCTATTATCATCATTGAGCCTAATCACAAATCTATTTCTTTTTTCCCTTTCCCTTTCTCATCGGTTTTAGGTTTGGTGTTTGGTTGTTTTTTCATGGATCCAACCTAAACCCTAATCCTCAAACCCCGATGGGGAGAACAACTCATTAGCTCACCTACCACCATGGCACTGCATTAAATTTGTTGAAAATAATTAATGATTTCTTTGGCATGAAATTTAACAATGGGTTTTATTATTGTTTGATCTCATTTTGGGTCACTTTGTATTCATAATTTGATCTCTTGTGCTTCCTCTATTGAACTTGATGATCATTTAATTGTGGGTGTGTGCACGTGGGTGTGTATGCTTTTTTTTGTATTGAGTGTGCTCTAGACCCTCACATTTGTGTTCCCTTTATTGTGTTTTTTACTTTGATCTCTTTGAATTTCTTCATGTCACTTGTCATTTGAACCAGTTAGGGCTTCCTTGTCTAAGTTTTGGTTTAATGGTGATCTTTTCTTTCTTTTCTATGTGTTCTCATTTCTTTCTTTGTCATCTATTTTTGTTTTTTCCTTTTTGGTTTCCTTATGGGTTTGATTTGGGGTTTTTCATTATTTCTTCAGTTTTTCCCTTATCTGTATTTTTTTTTACCATTTGTTGAATCCTCTCAAATCCTGACATGTCAATCAAGGTTGCTTGAGATGATTTCATTAAAAATAATTTGGTTTTGGTCACTAAGCGATTTCACACTTTAAAAAAAAAAAAATTTAACCATTTCAGCAAACCCCAACCTCTAATGGTCTATGCCTTACCATCTTCTCTGATAAATTTATGGCCATCAACAATTGAGCTTACCTCTTGATGCCTATTGGTCTTTAACAATAAAGGATAATGGTTGTTATCAATCCCCAATCCTCAATGGTCTAACAATGATTTTCCTAAACTCTCGGTCATCATGGATTGGGTTCAAATAATAACATCCAAAAACTCTTTCACAAAGGTTAAGGGTCATTCCTAAACCTCAACCACCGATTGTTTGTCTTAAACATCTTCTTTTATAATTTTTGGTCATTGACTATTGGGTTTCACTCTTAATAGTTAATGTTCTTTGAATCCAAAATATAGGGAGCATTCTAAAACCCCAACCCTCAATGCTTTTCCTTAACATTTTTTGATAAACTTTCAGCCATCAACCATCAAGTATCCCTCTTAACTCCTACAAAAACCCCAACCCTTGATGCTTTTCTTTAACAATTTCTGATAAACTTTCAACCATCGGCCATCGAGTTTCCCTCTTAACGCCTACAAGTCCTTTTGAGAAAAAGATAATGGTTACCCCCAACACCCAAACCTTGATGCCATGTTATAAATCCATCAAGAACTTTAGTTCTTGATAACACAATCTATCTTATGACATTTGAGGTAAGAGTCAAGGCATACTCTTAAAGACCGACTCTCAATATGATGTAAATTTTTCCAAGTATAAAAAAAAATCTTTACACTATGATTAACATTAGTTATTGATAAGTTGTGAAGCCTGATGGTGAATTTTAGTTAAATTTTGGCTAAATATGGACTTGGAATTGAGATTTTTGTAAGATTTCATATTGCCTAATGAGGGGTGTTTGTCCAATTTTTGTAGCAAATATGAAAGGTAACCAAGAAAAGATGAAGTATGAATTAAAAGGCTACCATCCTCCTTCCAAAATGTTCTCTCTATACAATGAGACTGGAGATATGGACCTTGGATATGTAAACATTGAATAATTCTTACAAAGGGTACATAAAGAAGGAGATAGGAAAAACTTGGCCCAAGCCATGATAGTTTCAAGATTGACATAAGTTGATGCTTTCCCAATGTAAGTGCAATCACCAAAGCTATTATTAACCCATGCCCAATACTATAATAAGAAGAAAAGAAAGATATATATACCATCAAGGGTAGTGACCTTTTGGATATTAGTGTTGAGATGGTTGAAAGAGTACTTGGTCTTCCAATACTTGCTAAATATGATGAAGACACAATGAAAAATACTTTGAGATACTATGTCAGAAGCAATAGGCAACCCACAAAATTCATGAATAACAATATCCTCCTTGTCCCTAGGAAGTTTGCACAAAATATGGCCAAATTACAACACAAAAGTTAGTTCAAGGAGGATGCTAAGGAATTTATCACATTGTTAAGAAGGATACATGGATATTCATATGCCAAGGAGTTTCATCCTTATACGTGTTATTATATTTTGCATATTGTAGTTGGAAAAAGAATTGACTGGGGGAAAATAATTAGTGATCATTTGCATCACCAATTGAGTGAAGTACTGAAGACTACTAAGTTCTACATGACATCATATTTGGTGTATTTGTGGGCTTACCAATCTACCTTTCCAATATTGAGGGGAGTAGGTTCCTTGTAGATGAAAAAAACTAAAGTATACTATTATTATCCCAAACTAGAACTAAAATAAAGTAAGAAACAATATTGTTTGGTTAATAATGTTATTATTTTTCTATAATTTAGGGTTCAGAGAATGACTTTTCTAAAATTTTATCAATGGAAGCAACTACTAAGCTGAAAAGATGGGGAATTGGTACATCCAATTGAAAAAATTCACTTACATTAGGGTGGTTGGTTTCCACAAAGCACCCTATAAATTACCTAGGTATCCAAGTGACAATATAATCATATTAGAATTGTGTAGGAAATTTGCTAAAATTCATAAGTTACTTTTGAACAAACATAATTCAGGATATGTCTTCCCTATCAAGATTGGGATATATTCTTGTGCCAACATGAAAACATCTAATACTATAAAATTGAAATGGTCCCTTTACTAATGGACTTGTTGGGATACATCAGAGAAAATTTTAATCCCATTGGAAAGATCGATCCAATCATAGGAGATATTACAAACATGAGCTTGCTCTAGAAGAGCATTTGGCTAATTGTTTAGATGAGCATGAGGTTAGAATTAAAGACTATTGTAAGTTGTCTTTGGACATAATAAGAGAAACAGATTTTAGAAAAGTACCTAATAATTCAAAGGATTATGGATAGGTATTGCATCCCACATATTAAACTGAAGGGATCTTCAATCAATTATTGGATACAATAGATTGGAAAATCCCAAAATATTCCTCCATTGATAATAGATCTATAAATGTGATTGTTAGATTAAATATGTGGTTCAAAGAGCCATACTCAATGCTTGATATGTTTCACAAGGCTCAAGAATAAAGAAAGAAATCTAAAGAATCCTCTAGTACTACTACAACTAGGAAAATAAAGGACACGAGAGAAACCAAAGTTGCTTCAAAATGAAAGAAAATTGAAGAGCTAATGGTTGTTGAATTAGATTAAGAGGAAGAAGAGGAACATGTTCCTTTCATGAGAAAAAAAAGAGCTAGAAGGAAGCCTAATCCATGCCCATCCTCTTCCACATGTCCCTCCCATTCCTCCTCTTCTATACAGGAAACCCCTCATAATCCTTTACCTCCCCATAATTATATACCATCATCACCTATAGGAAACCTCCTCCTCAAACTTAGAATGAACCATTTTTTCTCACTCTTCCTCCATCTTTATCTCCAATTCCCAATCTAACACAACCATCTCCTAATCCCTCACCTCCTCATTCTCCACCTCATTCTTCTCCTCCACCCCATATACCAATTTCTTGAATACCTCAACAAGAACAAGTAGTTCACCTAAGGAAGAGGGTAACCAAGTAGATGTTGTTCATATAGAAGAGAATAATGATATACAAGTACAAGAAGAACCTTCCCAAGGTGAAGACAAAGATCAACATTCACCACCCCACATGGATGAAATAAGGATGAACCTTACTCCTCCTCTTCAATCTTTGTATTCAAGAACTTCAAGCCTTCCAATATTTCTTAATCACTATACAAAAGAGGAAAAATTTATGTCCAAGAAGAAGAAGAATTTTATGTTTTAGAAAAAGTGTTCAAGTCTCAACCTACCATAAAGAGAACTACAAAACACTCTCTATTTATGACAAATAAGAAAGGTGATAGGATAGCGCAAGTCAATACCCCAATGGTAGATAAAATAAAATCACAAATGATTCCTAGGGATTATAACATTCAATAGATAAATTTAGGCTCCTTGACCAGCGATGAAGAGAAGCATTCTCTACAATCATTTGTGTCCACTATACTTGATGAAAAAAGATGAAATACAAAGGAAGAATTGAAGGCTTGAGTAGGATAGCTGACTCACTAAGTCAACCATTTGGTGGGACCCGTAGACTTAGTTGACACTACTCCTATACTCATAACAACATTAAACAAAGAGTCCCAATATCTAGACCCAAAATTATACTACACAATAACACAAAATTTAATTTGGTTCACCCAATGTGGGCTATGTCCACCAAGAAACAAGTGTCCACCATATTTTTATTATCCAACAAAACTTGATTGCAAAAATTCTCTCACAACATAATCTGCTACTTTGTGCTAAATCCAAACACTCACACAACCTTGTCTCTTACATATCTTGATCAATCACCACATACCAACAAGTACCACTGCTAATCTTGCATGTGTGTATTTTCATGGATGATTAAATTTAAAGTATTACTATTGTGGTTGATTAAGTGTTGAAAATTAAAATATTTTTGTTATACTTATTCATCCCCCCTCTTAGTATAACTATGTGCTAATTAGATATGTTTATTTTGGTAATACTAAGGATGTGATTAAATGCATGAAATTTTAGCCTTTTGGATAGTTTGATATGAAGTAGGTGGAGGCTACTATTATGAATATCATAAGAGGCAGAGCAAGCATAAATATTTGGTTGGGCCAAATTGTGTATGTGAACTCTTTATAGCAACATTTCAACATGATAGATAGTTAATCAATGAAAACTCATATTTTAGTGGGGTCTTATTATTTTATAAATATTTGTCTAAAATTGTTGGGATGCAATATGTCTCATTTTTCTTATGCTAGTGTTATTTGTAGTCTTATGTATTATGATTTGTATTGGGTCAACATTGTCCAAGCAATGGGAGTCTTGAATCATTTCATGGGTAATCATGGATGACATCACTGGGTTATAATAAATAGGTATTTCAAATATTTTTAGTTACTTTTGAGTACTCTTTATGTTATCAAGGATATGGTGTCTTAGGGGACTTGCAACACTTAGAGGATATTCAAGGATATGTTGATTATATTTGGGTATAAGATGTCAATTGCAAGAGATATACTAGTGACTATGTCTTTAGCATATCTGGTGATACTATCAATTGGATGAACACATGGCAAGCTATGGTCATAGATGCTCTTACACATCTTACATGATAGATGATTCTCAAGCACACATATCATACCAATGCATACACATTCAAAATATCCATCATAGTGGGATGTCTTTTCTATGAAGGATCAAAAATAAAAAAATGTATAAATAAATTAAATATTAAAATTGTAAGGTGTATGAAACACTTATCCCAAGATCCTCCCACGTTGTTTACCTTCTAAGATAAAATGGGAGCACCATCATTGTCAAGTATTTTCTAGGGACTAGGAAACCCATAGACTCATTGCACCACTTGAACTCATTTCATATTTTCTATATGAAAAGGAAAATTATATGGAAGTTATTCATGCATATAAGGAGGACATTTGGATTCAAATATTATATTCAAATTTTGATCTATTTTGGAACAACTAAGATTGGATGCAATAGCCAAAGTGTTAGCAACTTGGCAAAGAACATTTAAACTTTCATGCATAGACAAAGTACATTGTTGTTCAATATCTTTTTGTTCATAACAATGTAGAGGATGGGAAGGTGATGATTGAAAAAGTTGACACTTTGTAGAATATTGTGGAAATAGTGACAAAGTCTATGAGTACATAGAAGTTCATATAATATTTGAATCCAAATGTCCTCCTTATATGCAAGAATATCTTCCATATAATTTTCCTTTTCATATAGAAAATATGAAATGAGTTCAAGTGGTGCAATGAGTCTATGGGTTTCCTAGTCCCTAGAAAATACTTGAAAATGATGGTGCTCCCATTTTATCTTAGAAGGTAAACAATATGGGAGGATCTTGGGATAAGTGTTTCATACACCTTATAATTTTAATATTTAATTTATTTATACATTTTTTATTTTTGATCCTTCATAGAAAAGGCATCCCACTATGATGGATATTTTGCATGTGTATGCATTGGTATGATATGTGTGCTTGAGAATCATCTATCATGTAAGATGTGTAAGAGCATCTATGACAATGTAAGAATATGTAAGGTGTAAGAGATTATATAGCATTCGTAAGAGCATGTAAGAGGAGAGTTCCATGTTGACATGACCTATTGACCAACTTATGATACATGATGGCATGTCATAGAGCATCTTTCAATGGAGATAATGGAGCCAAAATAAAATGCCCAAGTTGGTGAGTGGATTTTGATGAGGTTATGAAAAATTATGATGTGTAAGACCATATTCTAAAATAGTACATAAACTCACCTTGGTATGGGGAGTTAAATTTTGACTTTAGATTTGGGTGCAATATTTTGGGTGGTTTTAGCTCATGGTTTTTCATTTATCATTTGGTGGTTTCATGTATTAATTTTATTTATTTGATGCTTAAGATGGAGGTTTCATTATGTATTTCTGGGGATTGTTATACTCCCAAAAAATCTCTTGACAAAATTGGTGATGCATGAGGGTAGATGTTCATGGATTCTATTGTAATCATATCATTACTAATAATATAAAAAACACTGACACCTTTTATTCTATATTTTTCCCTAAAAGGGTTTTAAAAGGATTTTTTTATTATGTGGTTCTACCTCACTTTATTATTTATTTTATAAATTGTTTGGATTATATTTTCATACATATCTCATAGATTAGTGTGGGAAGTATTTTCATTTTCTTATCCTCCTTAAAAAAGAACTAGTTGATTAACAACATTGTCTATTCTAATTCTTGAATTCTTCTCTATCAACTTCATTTGTCTTCATCTTGCTTCCACACACTTACAACACATAAATTAGAACCTTGATTGGAGCATTTTCCCTTGGAACACATAAGATCTGAAGCATTAGAATAAGAGAAGTTCATCTTGTATGTCTTATCAAATGATATCATAGTATCCATGCCTTGACATCAAAGAACAATATTTGTTAGATTACTTTCCAATTCATTTAAAGTGTGTTTAGATGGTAAATGAGTGAGATGTAGTCTACATGTTGGTCAAAAGATGAAATTTTTAAAGCTCTTCAAGAACAACAATCCTTTTTACTTATCCGATTCATAAAATTCCTCAAACATATGGTCCCATCAGTGTAATCATCAAGTAAATATTTTTGGATGAGTCTCACTAGATTCCCAATGAATTTAGATGTTCTTGTGTTTAAGGGTAAAATAGATGCAAATGCATTAGGAAACTGGTTAGATTGAGTTTGTACATTCACAAGAGTTTAGGTTGTTCATGTACAAGTGGAAGGGGTGAAAATTGGTCGGAGAACAACAATAAATTACCAGTGAGCAAAGGGAAGAGTATAATAGAAAGTTTTATACAAGGCTTAAGGAAGAGTTTGAACACATGAAACTAGAGAAAGGAAGGAAATTGCTTAAAGAAGCTAGTTGTTTAATCATTCCAGGGATGGACATTTCATCTAGTATTTTCTTTGATAATCTAAGGAGAAATCAAAAGTTTGATTATGATCTCACTGATGAGGGTTATAATAAGCTTTTCTTCAAATCAGAATTTAGACCTTCAGATAAAACTTTATCTACATGGTGCTTATATCTTGAAGGTAAGAGGCCAAAATTGATTGTTGACCCAAATGAAATCATGGGTCAATTCATGGTTTATCGGCTTAAAGATGTTTATGCTAGTGATATAGGAGAGTTAAATGTGAATACTACTATATTCAATAAGGAAAAAGTTGAGTAACAAAATGAGAGGATTGCACAACTTATTTAGGAGAACAATGATTTAAGAAATGCATTGGGATTTTCAAAGGGAAAAGGCCTTTTGTTAGAAGCTAAGGCCACAACCACAAAATTGCAAACTAGCATCATATTTGAAAAGAACAAAAGAGAAGAAGTAGAAAAACAAGTAATTAAACTGCAGCAAGAGTTAATGTACCTGAAGAAGGATATCAAAATGAGTAAGTTCATGTGGGCTCAGAATTTTATCAAGTGCAGGTTCGAACAATTATTGCCTTATTTACAAGCTACATGGACAAGACATGAAGAATTGTCTCAAGTTACACAAAAGCAGCATATAGTAGAAATTCAATTGAAACTTACAATAAGATAGTTGTTTAAAAAGAAAAAGATAATTTATTGTCTAAGTAAGTTTATTGAATATGTTTGAAGTGAGGATGTAGGGTTATGGGTAGAAATGTTGAGTGAATTAGAATCAACATTTTCTAAATCTGATGAGTTACTGAGTAAGCATCATAAATTACATGGACATGTTGCATAGGCTTGGCATAGGTTTTCTCAATTAGTGGGTACCCCTCTTCCTTCCTTCATGAAAGACAATGGAGAATACAAAATTATGGATGATGTTGATAAGGTAGTTGAGAATTTGCAAATCCAATTAAGTGGTCTGTACCAGCTAGATTTCAACACTAGGATTATGAATAAGGGGAATGCTTCTTTAGTAAATCTAGCATACAATGATCACTCAGACTCTTGCCAATGAATCTTTTCTAGAGAGAAGTGATTTATGAGAGATTTAAATCTTGTGACTTTCTTTGTATTTTGGTTCTCATGAAATCTGTTATTCCTACTCAATGTTATTTCTTATCTTTTATATGACCTGTCAAGAATGTGACAACTTTAAAGGAATGATTCTTTCTTAATCTTTATTAGTTATAAGAAAGGATGTTCCTCATTTTTTTAAGATTTTCTTCCGAGGAGGTTATTATTCTCCTATTAGGTGTTATGAATAGATGATGACATGTGTCAAAATATGGCCTAAAACTTTTGTGGCTCCCTTGGTTTTATAAAAGGGAATTCAGGGCCATTTTATAAAGGTTCTAAAAATATTTTCGAAGCAACTTATGAATAAATTTCTTGATATAGAAGCTTTTTTTCTAATGAATTAAGTTGTTATATTTACAAAGAGATAAAGAAAATGTTCTATTGAATTATCTCATGCTAGATTTTTTTTGGTTGTATGGTTTCATTTGTCAAGGGTGAATGGAGTTACCTCTACAATTTTTTTGTGGATGTGTGATGTAGTAATTAGGTTTTCTTGAAGGAAGAAATTAAATTCTCTATACACATTGCAATGGATTTTAGAGAACTGCTTGATTGTTAAAGAATGATTCATGTGAAATATGAGAATGTATCTATAAGGCATTTATATTTGGGAGTGGTATTGTAGCCTTTATCGATTTGTTAGAAATATGACTATGTGCCTAGGAACAATGCACTGGTTTAGAGTTATATATATGTTCAGTAACCACACTAAAATTAAATCAATCCTTTCTATTTGTTTAATTGTTTGTTTGTATTAAAGGATTTTATTCTCAAGTGAAAAAAATCCATTTAAATAGTAGAATACGGCCAATACTGAGTTTTCTCATTTGTATTATGTTTCCATATTGTTGAGAATCATCTGTTGTGATGCAATAATTGTCTAGTTGTTGAAAGATCTATAAGTATTGTAAGAGGTTGGCTGCCTGGGTTTTGCAGAGCCCAAAGTGAAGGAGAATTATCCAATCTATGGATTAATTCTCATTAATTAGCCAATGATATCAGGTCCTTGTTGAAGGAAGAATGCTAATTCTTATAGAAACCTGAGAAATCACTTGGAGGAACCAACAAAAATGGTGACTCTATTGGGGATCAAGCCATAGTTTAATATTTTTTTTAGATCTAGAAAGAGTTTTGGTTTCTTGGCCATGCTTTTGTTAACTCTTTAGAAATTGTGTATTGTGCTTTGAGATTAATGGTTATGTCTATTTTTTAAGATGAGCCTTGACTGTTCTAAGGCTAGATAGAAGTGGATACTAAATGAATAGGTATTTGAATAGTAATGCTTCAATACATAACTCATAATTTGTAATTACCCCTGTGAAAGCGTGGCAACTTTGATAATATTTTGAATAAGCTTTGGATATTGTATGAACAAGGGAGAGGTGGTATTTAAAACCATCTCTAGTAACTTTAGAACCAAAAGATTGCAATTCTATGTGCAGAAGAGGGAAAGCAAGATGCATGGGAGAATATCTTTGCACTAGGGGCATCTAAATTCACCCTTGTATGATCACAACCGATGATGGAAACCTAAAATGAACACAGGAAGTTATACTTCTTCTTCTAAAAATGTCTCCTTAGCAACTTTATATTCTGATATGATTGATGTTGAACAAGGTTCTCGTACCCCTTTGATGTTCAACCATCAAAATTTATCCTTAAATGAGCTATCCCTGAGATCTCATAAATATTATTATGAGATTCCCAAGGGAACTAAATACTATTATTACAATGATGATTGAGGGAACAAGTTTATGATGATGAAGAAGAGGGAATCAGGGTTACCTATTATATTGAGCCTCCTAAAAGGTCATCCAAAGATCAGAATAAACACAAAGATAGAGTGAGAGAATCTAATGCCAGATTGGAGCAAATGGCTAAAGGTTTTCAAGCTGAATTAGATGAGGAAACACATATGGGTCAATCAAGGAATGAAGCCGAAGCAAAAAGAAAATAATAGGAAGATATTTTTGTGGCAATGTTTGTGAATGATACAATGGAACCCCTTATATCAACTGCACCTTTGATAAATACTTCAGTACCTTAAGAAAAAGGAAAGGCTATTTTGATTGATTCTAATGTTTGCTTGACTTCAAAGGTGAAGACAAGAGACCTCATTGATCAAGAATCGAGGGAAGAAGTTGAGGAATTAGAGGAAGAGTATACCAGACAAGATATGCTAGTTAGGAAAGTTGAATTGCTTAAGAGGATGCTAGATCTAGAAAAAATAGCTTGCAAAGGTGATAAACCTTCAATATCACCAAAATTCAAGATGAACAATGCAAGTGAATCTCCTATCATAGATTTGTTAACCGAAGGGAAAGCTACACAACCTTTAGATGTGAACCATAGTAACACTAGCGTACCACCTCCAACTTTGTCTGCATCCATTAATGTCCCTATTAGCTCTTTACCCATGAGCCAACCCATGCTCCATTTAAATAATCAAAATGCCTAGGCCTTAAGGAATAATCATGCAATTTTCAATTCTACAATTTCTACTAGTATTACTAATATCCCAGTTCCTCAAATAGGTCAAGTACTAGCCCCACCACAAATGAATATTCAACAGAATCATCTATATGAACAGTTTTTACAACAACAACAATATAATTAAATATTGCAACAATTTCAAAATCTACAAGTGCAACAACAAAATGCAGTTGTCCCTCCATAGCTTCCTATTGCTAACATTGTCCCTTAGGTTGCCATTCCCAATGTGTTATAAAATGAACCTAACCAAGGGGACATAATTCTCCCAAATGAAAGAGACAACCCTTTTGCTAGAACTCCACTCCATTTAGACAAATACAGATAGTTGGATTTCACTAGTATTCAGGGATATCCTAATCCTATAAATAATGATATAAGGATTGAGTTGCCAAAGTTCTCAGGGAGTGATGGATTATTGGGAGATGATCACATTAAAGCATTCATGAATGTCATGGATAACTTTGAGGTGGAACATGAAGATGTTTTGATGAAATTTTTAATGCAATCATTGGTAGATGACACTAGAGACTGGTATAAAAGTCTGCCAACTGCTCATATTAGCAACTGGTCTGAGTTTCAGAGAGTGGTTAGGGAACAGTATGGAGATCATACTGATGCAAGATTTAAATTGGTGAGATCACTACCATACAAAAGAACCAGAATGAGATGTTTGCGGAATTTAATGCTAGATTTGTAAAAATATGGAATAAAATACCACATCTTAAGACCAAATGATCATATGTGCTTGATATTTTACATGAAGGAATTTTATCAAAATTTTGGGTATGAATTGAGATCCAAAGAGCCTCCAACTCTTAGAGATGCTTTCAAAGAGGCAATTAGTATTGAAAACAATAGAAAATCTTCTAGAAAAGTTGGAAAGAGGGATGAAGTGAAAATTTTATAGAATCTAAAAGGCCATCAAAGTAAGCAGCCAAAGGAGGAAGATAAGTTTGATAAGGTGATGAATGCATTGGAGGATTTGAGTTGTAAAGTTGCAATAGGTGAGAAATGGTTATCTAATGATAAGTATGGCTTCCAAAGGAGTGATAGTCCTAGGTTGCATGATATTCCTTATCATACTAACTGGCGTGATGGCAAGCCTATCAATAATTCAAATAACCAAAAAGGAGCCTCTAGCAAGGAGACCCCTGATCCTCTGAAGAGACCAAATGCCAATGTGGTAGATGAAGCTCCTCAGTGTTGTTCTTTTGATTTACCTCATTCCTCTACTCAATGTAGTGTTGCTCTAGCAATATAGGATTTGGGAGATGATTGCAATCAATAGGATGGTGATAGGAACATTATAAATATGTTTTCCTTAGGACCAGATGTTATATTGCATGAGTATGATTCATTTGATGACAAAGTGCATAGTAATGATGTAGATAATAGGAGGAAATATCAATCTATATCAGAGCAACATGTATTTTCTAACCTTGAAGATCATATAGTAGGAAAGGTTAAAGCAAAAATTTGTGGGAGTTCTTAAGAAAAGATAAGCTTGAGAAGACCTTCTGAGGAGGAAATCAGAACACTTACAATTGCAGTAGTAGCCAAGGCTAGGAATAATTAACATTTGAGAAACAAGGTTGCGAACACTGATCAAGGATAGCCAGGAATTTTGTTTGTAAAAGAGTCCCAAGTTAAAGCAAAATTGGTAGGTCAGAAACTTGAAGGGAGGGAAAAAAACACATGTGAACCAAAAGACACATTATCCAAATAATCATGAGGCTAGTAGAATTAAACCAGAAAAGTGTAGAGCTCGAGAAACAAATGTCACAAAGCCTGATACATCTTCTAACAAGAGAAAGGGTGTTTTAAATGAGTTAACAAATGATTATTCCTCCCATATGCTTAATCTCCCTACATTTGATATTGCACATACCTTATCACAAATAAAAGTGCCAATCCCTTTAATTGAGATGATGAAATTTGAAGGGTATAGAAAAAATGCAATATCTTTGATTTATAAGGTCCCTATTTATCTCAATGAATCACCTCCAATTGTATCAGCATAAGAAAAAGGATCCAAATAGACAAATGTTTTTCAATCTGAGAAAATGAAAATGCCAGAGGTATACTAATGAACAACTATTACTCAGTTTATGTCCCAAATTGATCCTTTTTACTTAACTTTATTGATCAATAACAAGCTTATAAGGAATTGCATGATAGATTCAGGAGCTGCAATCAATGTGATTCTTACAAAAGTTATGAAGGATCTAGGGCTAAAAGTGGATACCCCTTATGGGAAATGTTATTCAATGGATAATAGATCTATTCCAGCTATAGGATTTATTCAAGGCCTAGAGGTGAAATTAACATCATGTCCTGAGGCTTCTTATAGGATGTATGTGACAATGTCAGATATTTTCCCACACTATGGCATGTTATTATCAAGGCAATGGACTACAACAGTAGGGGGAAATGTGCAATTAGACTTATCATATGCTACCATTCCAGTGGGAGGACAATTGGTTAGGGTTGATAGGGAAAAGAGGTCTAAGCAGGTCATAGAGGAGGTTGATCCTGACCAGCTAATTTGCTTCTGTGATCTTGAACCTAACAGTTTTAGAGTGGAACAAGCCCTTTGTTGCAAAACACTAACCCCATGGTTGATGAAGTATCTATTGAGCGAGATGGATTATAGAAATGCTTTTTAATGGTTCCTGTAGTAGAGAGGGATTAGGAATGAGTATAATCTTTATTGCCCCCATCAGCAAGACTTTTAAGTATTCATTCTTGTTATCATTTGAATGTACAAACAATACTATTGAGTAATATGAAGCATTATTGCTTGGCCTAAATATAGCTGTGAAGCATGGGATACAATTGTTGTTAGTTTTTGGAGATTCCAAATTGATTATTTCTCTAGTACAATCCAAGTGTTCCTCTAAGCATAAAATATTGAAATAATACAAGTTTGTTGTATGGGATACTTTGGAATTTTTTGACGCATTCACCATTGAATGGGTTGAAAGCTCAAAAAACATCATGGAAAATTTATTAGCTAATGTTTCCTTGAAGGGTAATGACATTACACTAGCAGGAATTTCAAAAGTTGAGGTGAAATCTAGACTATCAATCCATGAAAATGTATGTAATTGGTAGTTATTTGAAGATGATGATGATCTCCTTAAATTCCTGTAATGTGCTAACTAGTATGAAACTCAAGAAATTGAATTCAATGCATTTGTTGAGGTAGAAGATGGTAAGGAGACCATTTTTGGAAATGAAGTTGTTCAGCTAAAAACTAACAAAATTCCAAGAGGGTTGTTTTCTCTAGAACAAGTTTTTGATAGTGTCGACAATCATGCAATAAAGCCTGCATCAGTCAATAGAGATGATTTAGAAGAAACAAATTTGGGGACTAAAGCAACACCAAAAAATGTATATATTGGAAAGAAGCTAAGTCCCAAGGTCGGGACAATGTTAATTGTTTTGTTAAGGAAATGCAAGCATGTTTTTGCTTGGTCTTATGATGACCTTAAAGCTTACAGAGAGGATTTGTTCCAGCAAGAAATTCCTTTAAAGTCTGATGCCAAGCCATTTAGGAAAAAATAGAGACTAGTAAATCCCAAGTTAGCTCCTAAAATGCAAGAATAATTGATGAAGCTTAGGGATGGAGGCATCATTAAGCCCATTAGGAATTCTACCTGGGTGCCAAATCTTGTCCCTATTAGAAAAAAAAATGGGAACATAAGGTTATGTGTAGATTTCAGGAACTTGAATGTATCCGTGTTGAAGGAAAATTACCCTTTTCCTAACATGGAGGCTATGCTTCAAAGAGTCACTGGTTGTGAATTATTGAGCATGATGGATGGTTTTTTCGGATATAATCAGTTAAAGGTTAAAGAGTCAGAGTAGTATAAAGTTGCTTTCATGACCCCATGGGGTACATATGTGTATATTAGAATGTCATTTGGCCTAAAAAATATTGGTACAACATTTCAAAGAGCCATGGATGTGGTATTTGTAGATCTGATTAATATTATTTTGGTAATTTATCAAGATGACCTTATTGCTTATTCAAAAAAGATTGATGACCATTTTGGACACTTAGAATAGGTGTTTGTCAAAGCTTTAGAATATGGTATCTCTTTGAACCAAAAGAAATGTAATTTTGTTGTAACAGAAGGAAAATTACTTGGCCATATTGTCTCTAAAGAAGGTGTAAGGATTGATCCAAAGCGAGTTGCAACAATAGATAGGATCCCTATTCTAAAAAATATAAAGTAAATTCAGTCCTTCAGAAAAATTAACTTTGTGAGAAGGTTTGTTTCAAATTTTGTAGAGATCATTAAACCCATTGCTAAAATGTTGAAAAGGGTTGCAAAGCTTGATTGGGCTAATGAAGCACTGGAAGCTTTTGCAAGCATAAAAATTCCATTAAGGAAGCTCCAGTCTTGAAGTCTCCTAATTTTGATAAGCCTTTTTCAGATATTCTCATTTGCTTCATTCCATTCCATTGTTGAAATAATGTTTCAAAAGAATAATGATGGGTTTGAACAACCTATATATTTCTTTAGTAAATCTTTGCAGGCATCTTAATTGAATTATGACATTACTAAGAAGCAATATTATGCCTTAGTTAAAGTAGTAAAGAAATTCAGATCTTATTTAGTCAGTGCTAAGGTTATTGCTTATGTCCCTAATGCAATGGTGAAGGATATATTCACCCAACCAGAGGTAACAAGGCGAAGGTTCAAATGGATCAATAAAATTCAATAATTCAATATTGAAATCTAAATAACCAAGTTGGTCATGGGCATGGGTCTTGCAATACTAATGACAGAAATAAACTTGGAGGCTGCTTAGGTAAATAATGTGGAAAAGGAAGATGAGGTATTGGTCAACATTGAAAGGTATCCATGGTATTTTGATATTGTGTACTTTCTAAAAAATATGAAATGCACTAAGGGGATGCATGACAATCAAAAGAGGGCTCTCAAATTGAAAGCTCAAAAATATATGTTGGAAGATGGAGACCTCTTCTAGAAAAACATAGATGCTATTTTGCTATTTTTTTTAGACAAAGGACAATCACAAGACATCCTTAGGGAGATGCATGGAGGAGTCTGTGGTGGACATTTCACAACAAAGACTACAACTCACAAGATACTCAAAGCAAGATATTAATGGCCTACCTTATTTGCAGACACTCACAATTATGTGAGAAAATGTGAGCCATGTCAAAAGTTTTCTAGGAAACTTAAATACGTTGGAGCATTTCCCCTCAAGCCTCAATAAGTAGAAGCTCCATTCTATCAATGGTGAATGGATTTCATAGGACATATTAGTGATAAATCCAGTGGAGGTCATAGGTGGATCTTGGTAGCCACTAATTATTTCACAAAGTGGATTGAAGCCATCCCAACGAAGCAGGAAACTAGTAAAGTGGTAATTAACTTCTTGTTAGATCATATACTCACAAGATTTGGTGTACCTATAAAGCTTGTCATGGATAATTTTATGTGTTTTATATCATAAGACTTCAAAAAAATTTGTTATTCATATGGAATTATAGTATCATATTCATCACCATATCACCCTCAGGGAAATGGCTAGGACAAATCCAATAATAAAATTATTTTGAAGATTATCAAAAAGGATTTTAGAAAAGAATAAGAGAGCTTAGGATTCTAAACTCAAGCTCACATTGTGGGCCGATAGAGTGACTATCAAAAAGGCTACTGGAAGATCTTTTGAATTGGTTTATGGAACTTAGACAAGAATTCCTCTCAATAATCTAGTGCCTGTGTATAAATTTATCCATGAAGAGCACGATGATATTTTGGACCCAATAATGGAAAGAATCATTCAGTTGACAGAACTAGATGAAATGAGGGGCGAAGCCATGAAGAGAAATGCTAAGCTTCAGTAACAAATAAAATATTTGTTTGATAAGAGAGCTACACAAAGGAAATTCCAAGAGGGGGATTTGGTTATGATGTGGAATACTTGAAACCAAGAGAAGGGGAAACATGGAAATTTTGAAGCAATTTGGTTAGGACCATTTGAGGTTGTTGACAAACATAGAGAGGATTCTTATTTCCTCAAGAATGCAAAAAATGAAGTTTTGGAATTTTCAGTGCATGGACAATTCCAAAAGTAATTCTCTGATTGATCTTATTCCATGCACAGTAGATTTAGGATGTACATTTGTATATATTCCTTGTAGATAGGTTTTTGGTAAGAATTGGTCTTCCCCCTAGAGTCTAGCTTCTCATCTTGAACTCTTAGTTCAAGCATCCCCAACTAGAGCTGTTTTTAGGCCTTTTTTGAATATGTTTCCATCCTTTTTCTCTAGCTCTGGTTTCTTCCCTCTAGATTTTTGAAATTCTTTGATCAACCTTTTAGTTTAGTGGTGTCTTTTTTCCTCAGTCTTTTCCCCTCAGGGTGGTTTGTTAAGGGTTTATTGTTATGTTAGGTTGGCCCTTTGTTGTATTATTAATGTTTAACTAGCTTGTCGATAGGTTAAATCATTTTGGCCCCTATGAACCCTTTAGGTTTGGCCCCGCTCATGACATCCTAGGGACTTATATTAAAATCATGTGTTTTAATTATTCTAAGGTGGGCCATGTTCACAAGTTTCCTTTAGTGCGTGGTGAATTGCTATCTGATGTGAAGAACTCAGGACTTAGGAGCTCAACAAGGATCTTCTCTTTATTTGATCAAGTCCCAAGTTAAGTTGTGAGATGTGAAGAACTCAGGACATGTGGAACCTTGTGGTCAGGCTTTAGCGTGTGTCTAAGGAGGATGATCAAGTATCAATGTGAAGGAGTTACTCAACACTTGGTAGGAATGTTTCCTCCACTTCAACAAGCCCAGAGTGAAAGCTATCAAGTTGTGATACTGGCAGATAGACGAGACCCAACATGTCAACTCAGAACTCACTGAGGTAGTTTTGCGGGTTTTGGCGAGTGTCTGAGGAGGGATTAAAGAAAAGTGTTAATAATGTGGTAGGCTAAAAGCAATTTCCTTGGGTGAAGAGATTCAAATTCTCCATCATCCATCGATGTTTCTTAATCAATGGTTCTTATTCAAACCTGCATTAGGCCCATTTGAGCCACCATAATCCACACAAATTGCATTGGTAGAGAAAAGATTAGCGAGTTAAAGTTGTTGATAATTTTTTAATTTCCCAATTGTGGAGCTCAAAGAAGGTGTATTGGGGAGAGAAAAGATAGAACTATGTTTCCCATGTGAAATCTGACTACCACAAAGTTAATTCAAGTGATCGAAATCTTGTAAGTCATGTTTTCTACATTTCTTGTTCCTTTTAAGAGGGTCCTGATAGGGTAATTGATTGTAGCCCTTGAATTAAGTAGTAAAAGGAATTAGGTTAAAATATTTGTGAGCTGGAAAATGTCTTCTTCCTCAAAAATATCACAGATGAGAGAACCTAAAGCCAAGAAGCAAAAGAAAGAGAAATAACTCCATGATGATTTGACTGCTTTGCTACCTAGATCGTTGTATAGACCTAAAACAAGGGTGGGTGTCCCAAAGTTTTTTGATGAGAAATGTAATTGTAGAGAGAGTTACTTCAATGTTAGGGGGCATCATATTTTCAAGTTTTTCCTCATGAAATCTAAGTCTGCAATTCTAGAGTGCAACCCCTAGAGGTTAGGTTTTGCTAGGTTAGTGGTCCCAAATTTTTTTGTCAACATAGATTTGATTAAAGCATTAGCAAGCTATTATAACCCTAAGGGCTAATACATTAGAGCTATGAATGAGATTCTATTGTAGATAAACAAAGACAAGATACTAGAAGTGTCTGATATGGAGGATTGTAGGGATTGCACCACAGCTATTGAATTGGAAGGATTTGAAGGAAAAATATGATGCTACAGAGGGTCTCTTCAGGATAAAATGGTTACATGTGCATAGACCAAGATATAAGAATAACTTGCAAAAAAATTCCAAGACAGAAAAAACCTCATAAAGTTAGCTTGTTCAATAGATATTTTGAGATGACATACTATGCATTATGCCAGGCTTTGGGATACAGTGGGGACCCTTTGATGCCAAAGGAAATCATGTTGCTTGCATGTGATGTTTAGAGTGAAATGGACTACAGGACATATGGTTACCCTCAGTTTGTAGCATGTGCATTTCATAATTCACTAGTGATAATTCAATAGGGGGTACCAAAATAACATTCAAATGGTATTCATTGCTCATGCTTATGTTACTTTTCTAGGGAAATAAATATAGAGTGTGGGGACCAGCTCTTCATATTAAACTTGTTCAGAATGGTATTAAGAGGTTGGTTCAATTATGGACCTCCTTTTGGGATACTGGATATGAACACTCACAAGCTCTTGTGTTTGAACAACACTTTGTTAAAATAATTTACATTGCATGTGCCATAGAGCTTCCTTGTCTAACAAAGCAAGTTATGAATTTCTTAAGACCAAGAGGAAAAGAACAAGAACTAAAGGTGAGCATTGATCACAACTAAGCTAATTGGAATATGGATGAGGAATATACATATATCAGAATTTATGGATTTAGTGGAATGGCCCACATTTTACCATTTATAGTACCAAACAAATTGGCAACTCTAGAGATAGTATGGTAGATGTATGAAGCCTCGACCCCCTTTAGAACTAGTGAGAAGGGGTCATTTCTCCCATTATATCTTGAAATTGGTGATTTTGAAATGAATTCCAATAAAGGTTTGAACAAGCTATTGAGATGCTCAAGTCTTTTCATTTACTGGTTGGGTTGAGAGCAAGGCAATTCGACCCAGAAGGGTGTTATTTTTCTACAAAGAAGACAACAACATTGGGGAAGGTAGAACGTGAGTTTGAGTTGAAAGAAGAACTAATGAGGAATTGAAATTCCTATGAATAATTAGAGCAATTAGATCAACTTATTTCAAGGTGAAAAAGGTGGAGATTAGGAAGAGGCTAGAGGACTTGCCTTATCAAGGTATCTTTCTAGATGAACTAAACAAAGTTAGGAGAATGGAGAGGTTCATTCAGGATGCTCCAATCCTTATAGCTAATTTGTTTATTCCTCCTCCTCCATCTCCAAGTCCATCGACTTATGCAATAGGAGGACTAGTGGAAGCACTCCCATTAGCACAATTATCTCCATTACCATCTTCAAATGTTGAAGTATCACAAGGGAATGATGAAAGAGATGATCAACATGAAAAAATGGAACTAAACCAAGAAGTAAGGTTGTAGCCTTACATTCCACCTGATGAAAAAAATGATGATCTGATCTAGATCAACAACTATTTGATTGAGGATGTGAGAAGGAAAGTTATAGAAGCTTTCCTATCTGATGATGAGTTTATACATTCACAAGAGTTTATGGTGTTCATGTACAAGTGGAAGGGATGAGAATTGGTTGGAAAACAACTAGAAATTCCAAGTGAGCATAGGGAAGAGTATAATAGAAATTTTTATGTAGGCCTTAAGGAAGAGTTTGAACGCATGACACTAGAGAAAGGAAGTCAATTGCTTAAATAAGCCGGTTGTTTAATCATTCCAAGGATGGACATTTCATCTAGTATTGTCTTTGATAATCTAAGGAGAAATCAGAATTTTGATCATGATCTCACTTATGAGGGATATGATAAGATTTGCTTTGAATCAAAATTTAGACCTTCAGATAAAACTTTATCTACATGGTGCTTATATCCTGAAGGTAAGAGGCCAAAATTGATAGCTGACCCAAATGAAATCATGGGTCAATTCATGGTTTATTGGCTTAAAGATGTTTCTGCTAGTGGTATAGCATAGTTAAATGTGAATATTGCTCTATTCAACAAGGCAAAAAATGAGGAACAAAATGAGAGGATTACACAACTTTTTCAAGAGAACAATGATTTAAGAAATGCATTGGGATTGTCAAAGGGAAAAGGCCTTTTGTTAGAAGCTGAGGCCACAACCAAAAAATTGTAAACTGACCTCATATTTGAAAAGAACAAAAGAGAAGAATAAAAAAAACAAGTAATTAAACTACAATGATAGTTAATGTACATGAAGAAGGATCTCAAAATGAGTAAGTTCATGTGGGCTCATAATTTTATCAAGTGCAGGTTTGAACAATTATTTCCTTATTTACAAATTTCATGGACATGTTAGAAGATTAATCTTTACTTGGTAAAGGTTATTCTCTAATTGTAATTTTTTATTAACTTGTAGGAATATTCCAAAGGAATCCCTACAAGTCTTTTGTTTTTTTGTCATCTCACACATGTGTGAGGATGGCTTATTTTTTAATTCCTTTATTAAGGAATATTTGTATCCACCTCCTTAAGAGGTGACACTTTGCACACACATAGATGAATGGTGGCATTCATTGAGTTGGGAGTTACATTCTAACTCCTCTTTCTCACCTCTACTTATTGAGGTGCTTCTCCTCTCATTCTTCAAGACTCATGCAAGCAAGCTAAGGCTGAAGCTCTCTCTCTCTTTGTATTATTCTTTAGGCATTTTGCCTCCATTCATAATATTGGGGTTTTTTCTTGTTTTTTCCCCTTAACAAATTCTTGTGTCTCTCTTGCTTTGGTGGTGCTTGGTTTGGCTACTTCAATCTATTTGGTAATCTCTTTCCTTCAAACATTTGCTCTTTATTAGTACTTTCCATTGCTCTTTTCTATTTCCTTTCATGGTATCAGAGCTTGGTATTACTAATATCTTTTGAGCTACATTGTTGAAGGTTTACCAGATTTTTTATTACCCCATTGGAGACACTCTCAAGGAGGAGAAGAAGAGAAAGTGTCTAATCTTGGTTGTTTTTTGTCTTCTAACTCTTGTGCAGGATTTCTTATATAAAAATTTCAAAGCTTTTCAAATTTCAAATCTATGCAATATATTTTACATGCATGTTTTATTTTTTGCATAAAAATTTAAAAAGCCTCTAATAAAAGGGTTATTTTTTCAAAAAAATTTAAAAACAATTCATTAATTCTGTATAATTTTTTTGGAATATTAGGCTAAATCTCTAAAAAGAAAATTTACTTTATTTTACATTTTGTAAAAAAATCAATTTTGGAATATTAGGCTAAATCTCTAAAAAGAAAAATTACTTTATTTTACATTTTGTCAAAAAAAATCAATTTTTTTAGGGATCTAAACCTAGTTCAAAAACTTTTTTTAAAAAAAACTAATCTGCTTTTTAAAAAATCTGTAGAAAAAATCTGCATGTTGAAATTTCTTTAAAAAATTGTAAAAAATATGCATGTTATTATTTGCATGTTGAAATTTCTTTAAAAAATATCAAACTGTTTTTGGGATTTTTTTAGAATTTTTAATTCTTAAATCTCAAAAAAATCTTAAACCTTTTCACAGGAATTTAATTTCAAAATAGTATTCAAAGTTTTTTTTATAAATAATAATAATGCAAAAAAACTTCTCTTGAGGCTTTGGTTCATTCCTTGGCCATTGCCTTTCTTTCCTTTGTTGCAGCCTTCCTCTGGTGATTTCACTGACCTCTGCACAGTAAGCACCCAACTCTTTTCTCCTTGTGTGCCCTGCTCTCTGCATTGCCCTTCCTTCAATCTCCCATCCCCTGTGTGAATCATAGTATTTGTTCCTTAAAAATAAATATTATTAAAATTTGCATCTTCAAACTTTTCTTCCCCTCTTTCAAATTTATCCCGCCCATTTCCTGAAAAGCAAAAAATCAAAAGCTTTTACTTAAAGCTTTCCCACCGACTTTGTTTTAAGAAAAAAAAGTTACTAAAATAAAGATTCCTAAATTAAACTTTTTTGCATAAAAGATTTTCTTTTAAAAGAAATAAAGTTGAGTTTAAGTTTTTTAAATTTACTTGTGTTTTTATGAAAGTTTAAAGTTTAAGTTTTTTTAATATATAATCTCTTTTTTAAGAAAAATAAATCATTCATAGTTTTTTAATAATTGTTTTATTTAAAAATCTATTAATTTCTTTATATTTATAAATTTTATATATTTTTGATTAATTAAAAAGAATATTAAAATGATTTTAAAATTTAGATATTCAATATAAGGAGTTTATTTTGTTTTTAGGTAACTTATTTAAATAGTTTTTTTTTAAGATTTAATTTAATCAAGAGGGAGCAAATATTTCCAATAGTTATTTTTCTCATAAAGTTGTGAATTTTTTTTACAATCATGTCTACTTTAATTCCTGAAATTAAGTTGAATTCTTCTAACTATCATTCTTGGAAAACTCATATATGCTTTATTTTTCGGTTTAAACATCTTTTAGATGTAGCTACAGATCCTAAATCTAAACCAGGTTCGTCTGCATCCAAAGATGAAATCGAAAAATGGAATCTCAAAAATGAAGAAGCCCTTGGCCTCATAGGTATCTCCATGTCACCCGAACTTTATGTTCACATTGGGACATGTACAACTGCCTATGAAGCATGGGACAAACTCAAAACAATTTATGATAGTACAAATGAATCAAGAAAAATTCAAATTCAAGATCAACTTGAAGATTTGAGGTATTCTGATTTTAAATCTATGGATGATTTTTTATTGAAATTTGATGCTTTAAATAATCAATTGGATGGTTTAGGAGTTAAATTAGATAATCTTAGATTAATTCATCTTATTCTTAAAAAGTGTCTTCCTAGACAATTTCAACAATTCATTACTAATATTCATGCTCAATTAGCTATTCCTTCTTTAGCTACTCAATTAACTTATGATATTTTTCGTGATTTATTAAGACAAGAAGAGGCTAAGTTAATTCAGTTTGGTACTCTTAAGTCTAATGAACATGCTTTCTTGTCTAATCATAAGCAAAATTTTAAACCTCATTCTAAACAACAACATTATAATTCCAAACCTCATTATAATAATGGCAATGATCCTAGAAAGTTTAACTCTTCTAAGAAACCACATTGCACTTATTGTAATAAGGATGGTCATTGGCAAAATACTTGTTTTAAGAAGCAAAATGAGAAAAATCCTATGAAGCAAAATAATCAACATCAAAATAAACCTAATAATAATAAGTTTCAAAATAATGCAAATCAATCTAGACGTGCTTTTACTTGTAGTTCTAATGTTTCTCAACCTCTTGAATGGGTTATTGATTCAGGGGCATCTCAACATGTTACTTCACATAAATAAGTTTTTGAGTCTATGCAACCTGATATATCAAATGTTCCTCTTCAACTTGCTAATAATCATACTTGTAAAGTAGAAGCAATTGGAGATGTGAATGTTCCTAATGGTAAATTGCATGATGTTTTATATGTTCCTGAATTAAAGACTAACTTGCTTTCAGTTGCTAAGCTTTGCCAAGATTATAAAATTGAATTTTACAAAGATATGTGCTATGTTATTGATCCAAAACAAAACAAGGTCATTGCTAATGCTAAATTAGACAATGATAATTTGTTCAAATTTTATGAGTTTGCTCAATCAAGATGCTCTTTAATATCTACCATTGATTTTAATGTTTGGCATGAAAGACTTGGTCATATAAATGCTAACAATATTGCTTTAATGCAAAAGCTTAATATGGTAGATGGATTGCCTAGTATTGTTCCATCTAAAATTGTATGCACAGGATGCATGAGTGGTAAGATGCATAGGGAGCCCTTTCCACATGGTCAATCATGGAGGGCAACTCATAAGTTGCACCTAGTTCATAGTGACCTTTTGGGACCCATGGAGAATAACTCCATCCAAGGATCAAGGTATGCACTTACTTTTGTTGATGATTTTTCTAGAAGAACTTGGATCTATTTTCTTCATAGTAAGGATCAAGTTCTTGATATATTTTCTGAATTTCATAAATTTGTTGAAAGGCAATCTGGTTTTAAACTTAAAATTCTTAGAACTGATAATGGAAAAGAATATGTGAACAATGCTTTTAATAGTTATTTGAAATCATTTGGTATTAAGCATGAGCTAACTATTCCCTATACACCTCAACAAAATGGTGTAGCGGAAAGGAAGCATAGAACTATTGTTGAAATGGCTAGATGTATGTTACATGCTAAAAATATGTCTTATAAATTTTGGGCAGAAGCTATGTTTTGTGCTACTTACATTATTAATAGGACTCCTACTAAAGCTTTAAAGGATATAACTCCTGAAGAAGCTTGGTCTGGTAGGAAGCCCAATCTTAAGCATTTAAGGATTTTTGGTTCAATTGCTTATGTTCACAAACCTAAACAAAAGAGGCAAAAATTAGATGCTAAATCTTCTTATCATATTTTTGTTGGTTATGATGAACATTCTAAAGCTTATAGAGTTTATAATCCTCTTACTAACAAAGTTAAAGTTGCTAGAGATGTATGCATTGCTGAAAATGGTGTTCATGATTGTTCTAAAGTGCATAATATTGATTCTTCTCAAAATAAAGTTATTGTTGTGGAGGATAATCCTCAAGTTGAAACTCCTCTTAACCCTCCTAATGCATCTCTTACTCATAGTGATAGTGATGATGAAAATGTTGAAATCTCTACTCATGATTCTTCTTCTAGTGATGATACTCCTACATCTAAAAGAATGCCAAAATGGTTTAAAAATTTGTTGCAAGAAAGTGAGGATTATTTAGCTAAAAATCCACCTACAAGAAGAAAGGAAAATTATTGCAATCATGCTTTGATGTCAAACATTATGAATTCACATGATCCTCAAACTTATGAACAAGCTAAAGATCAACCTCATTGGAAAAAGGCTATGCAAGAAGAATATGATACTTTAATTGCTAATAATACTTGGGATTTAGTTCCATTACCTCAAGGTAAGAATCTTGTTTCATGTAAATGGTTGTATAAAACTAAGGTTAATGCAAATAATGAAGTTAGCAAGTTTAAAGCTAGATTAGTTGCTAGGGGCTTCTCTCAAATTGAAGGTTTTGATTATAATGAAACTTTTGCTCTAGTAGCTAAGATGCCCACTATTAAATTAGTACTTGCTTTAGCTTCTCATATGCATTGGCCTATTCATCAAATGGATGTTAAAAGTGCATTTTTAAATGGTGATTTACATGAAGAAATTTACATGTCTCAACCCTTAGGCTTCATTAAGGAAGGTAATGAAAATCTTGTTTGCAAATTGAAGAAGTCAATATATGGTTTAAAGCAATCTCCTAGAGAATGGTATTCAAAGATCAATGCCTTCTTTTTATCTCAAGGTTTCATTAGAAGTAAAAATGATCCAAATTTATATATTAAGCATAGTGAAGATGATATTGTGATTATTATTTTATATGTTGATGATTTAATTATCACTTCTAGTTCTAACAATTTGATTAGTGATGTTAAGTCTCAACTCAATCAACAATTTCAAATGACTGATTTAGGCCTATTACATTATTTTTTGGGTATGCAAATTTGGCAAACACCTAAAGGTATTTTTCTTTCTCAACATAAATATGCTCAAGATCTCTTAGATAGATTTAAAATGAATGATGCAAAGTGTGTTTCTACTCCTTGTGAATTAGGAACTAAATTAATGGTTGATATGGAAACTCCTTTTGTTGATCCTACTTTATATAGGCAATTAGTAGGAAGTTTAAATTATCTAACTCTTACTAGACCTGATATTTCTTATAGTGTTGGATTGGTTTCTAGATTTATGTCTAAACCACAACAAACTCATTTTAAAGTTGCAAAAAGAATTTTAAGATATGTTAAAGGTACTCTTAATCTTGGTCTTTTTTATGATGCAAATTGTGATTTTTCTTTAAAGGGTTATACTGATTCAGATTTAGGAGGTGATCCCAATGATGGGAGATCCACTTGTGGTTATTGTTTCTTTGTTGGATCAGGTGCAATCTCATGGAATAGTAAGAAACAACAATCTACTTCTCTTTGTTCTACAGAAGCTGAATATAAAGGTTGTACAAATGCATCTAAAGAAGCATTATGGTTAAGAAGATTACTTGAAGACTTGGGTCTACCTCCAAAGGATCCTACTCCTTTATATTGTGATAATCAAAGTGCTATTGCTTTGGCAAAGAATCCAATTTTTCATGCAAGGACCAAACACATTGCTCTTCAACATCATTTCATTAGAGAGCAAATTGAAGACAAGCAAATTTCTCTTTTGTATTGTAAAGGTGAAGATCAAGTTGCAGATATTCTCACCAAAGCTCTTTGTAAAGATAAATTTCTCTTCCATTGTAAAAATCTTGGATTACAACCCATTGAAGGGTTTGATGTAACTTCCCCAAGTAAAGCTTAAGGGGGGATGTTAGAAGATTAATCTTTACTTGGTAAAGGTTATTCTCTAATTGTAATTTTTTATTAACTTGTAGGAATATTCCAAAGGAATCCCTACAAGTCTTTTGTTTTTTTGTCATCTCACACATGTGTGAGGATGGCTTATTTTTTAATTCCTTTATTAAGGAATATTTGTATCCACCTCCTTAAGAGGTGACACTTTGCACACACATAGATGAATGGTGGCATTCATTGAGTTGGGAGTTACATTCTAACTCCTCTTTCTCACCTCTACTTATTGAGGTGCTTCTCCTCTCATTCTTCAAGACTCATGCAAGCAAGCTAAGGCTGAAGCTCTCTCTCTCTCTTTGTATTATTCTTTAGGCATTTTTCCTCCTTTCATAATATTGGGGTTTTTTTCTTGTTTTTTCCCCTTAACAAATTCTTGTGTCTCTCTTGCTTTGGTGGTGCTTGGTTTGGATACTTCAATCTATTTGGTAATCTCTTTCCTTCAAACATTTTCTCTTTATTAGTACTTTCCATTGCTCTTTTCTATTTCCTTTCAAAGACATCAAGAATTTTCTTAGATTACACAGAAGCACCAGGTAGTAGAAATTCAATTGAAACTTACAATAAGACAGTTGTTTAAAAAGCAATAGATAATTTATTGTCTAAGTAAGTTTGTTGAATCTATTGGTAGTGAGGATGTAGGGTTGTGGGTAGAAATGTTGAGTGAATTGGAATCAACATTATCTAAAGATGATGAGTTACTAAGTAAGCATCACAAATTCCATGGACATGTTGCACAGGCTCGGCATAGGTTTTCTCAATTACAAGGTACCCCTCTTCCTTCCTTCATGAAAGACAATGGAAAATATAGAACAGAGCAAGAGTGGAAGATAGAGCTTGGGAATTTCATCTTTCGCAATGTACTTGAAAAAATTATGGATGATGTTGATAAGGTGGTTGAGAATTTGTAAATCCAATTAAGTGTTTTGTACCATCTGGAGTTCAGTGCTAGCTAGGATTATGAATAAGGTGAATGCTTCTTTAGTAAATCCAGCATAGAATGACCACTTAGGCTCTTTCAAATGGTTCTTTTCTAGAGAGAAGTGATTTATGAGAGATTTAAATCTTGTGATTTTGTTTGTATTTTGGTTCTCATGAAAAAAAATTATTCTTGCCTGATGTTGTTTCTTATCTTTTATATGACCTATCAAGAATGTAACAACTTTAAAGGAATGATTCTTTCTAAATCATTATTAGTTATAAGTGTAGACATGCAAAATTAACATTATGCATTCAATCAGATTCAGTCAAATTAGGTCTCACATTAGGCCCATCCATCACTTTCATCCATTCATTAAATAATCTCATTTCCTAAGGTCATTTATCAAATAAACATTATCATCATCCTTTTAATAAATCAAACATCATCCCTTTAATTAAATAGGTCAAACATTTATTTAATTAAATCCAATCCATATTTCATCCTTTTCTGATTTAAATAAATCAAATATTTAAATCATGAAAGTCAAACTCACCTAATCAGCATTAAACTAACATAATCATCATTAATTTAATCTAATCCTGATTAAATTCTAATCTCACCCACTTGCATTCTCTAGATATCTCCACTTGCACAAATAAATCAATTTTATCGATTTATTAAAAAACCCTCATTTTCCCTCAACATGACAATTTGATTTGTCCCTCCAACATTGCATTTATTGTTGTTTTTTCTTGTCCCCCATCTCAAAATTTATGGAAAATTTTGAATTCAAATTCTCCCTCTCATGGGCACTCTTCCCAAATCTTGCACAACCATTGGCCTATCACCACTTGACAAGTGTCCTCTTCTCATTGGAGAATCTTTAGTCCCACATTCACCCTCTTGGCCAATCTCTAATCAACAAAATCTATAAAAGAAGGCCTTCATTCTCATTCATGGATCCACAACTTTTAGGCAAGGTTACTCTCTTAATTTGAGAACTCATCTTGCTTATCATTTCCATTGCATTTACATCATCTTGAGCTTTGATCAAGGATTGGGAAAGGGTCACTAGCACATGTGACACCAATCCACTATGGAATAGGTAACTTGTGGTTGCTTTCATAATGCTTGTAGTCTTTTCTTATTATTTGTTGCATTTTGAAGCATTTACAAGGTATTTAATAGGAGCATTTTGAAGGATTTGTGAAATACTAACCCTTGCATGAAGTTTAGTTATTTGCAGATTTCTAATGGATGCTCACATTTGGTGCTAGAAGGAGGGCTAAGGTGTTAAGTGAGGAAAAATAAAGAATTATGAGCAAATGAAGTTAATTTGTGGATAGTTTTAAATCGAGATTGATACTTCATGTGCCATACAAAGTTATTGATGGACAAGAACATATATCTAGATTAGAAACTCTAACTTATCTCTGTGCCATATAGGAAATAACCATGGCCTATTCCCATGGAGAGCACCACAATCTGTAGTTAACTATAAATGTCAAAACAAAAACAAATTTTTGACTGCAAAAAGAAATACGTGAAATAAGAGTATTTTTGTTGTTCAAGCCACATATTTCTTATTTTTTTACCAATAAGCCTGACGTGCTTCTTATGATCAACCAGGGCAGTTTATAGGTGTTTGTCTTGCCTTTGGATTCATCAAATTTCTGTCAAAAGAACGGGTTTATTTGTCTTGATGTTGCAGCTTATTTCGCAGGTTATACCAAGTGCGTATGGATTGAGATCATTGGAGAATATCTTGAATAGGCACAATATCATTCTCAAGCCCATTTGAAATATTCATAGTTATTCACTTAAATCGGTCGATTTCAATGTATTCACATTAATGAAAATCTTTGTGTTCCTTATCTAATACTCATCGCCCATCCATGAATGCTATGAAAATACTCTTTTCAGCATTCTATCTTTTGTCCAACTTGTAGATGCTATGCAATACTGATACTGTGTTGCAAACATAGCATAATCTATTAAAGAACATTAATATCTGTGTACTATTAGATTCAGGGCATGTGTGGACATTTGTGCTGACAGCGAAATTTTTGTACCTTGTTGTTACCTTTATCTTTTTAGTTCTTGTTTTATAGTTCCCAAAATAAAAACTTCCATCTGAAATGTGTTCTATACATATCTCTACAAATAATAATCCAGACAACTTTGTCTCATTCAACTATAACAAACCGCTCTACCTACTATGGAAACATTCGAATAGACTAAATCTTCTTCCATTAGAAGTATGGCATACCGACAGCAACATAAATCTAAGTGGGGCAATCTAAATTCAGTGATCCATTAAAATCTCTTTGTTATTTTCAAAATTTATATTTTTGTTGAGAAGATCTCTAATGTCTGACATATGCATTCATTGGAAGCGATGGCTTTAAAGGCTTCCTACAAGTTGCATGATGCGTATGCTTTGGGGAATTAAAAACTTGGTTACATCTCTGCCATTTTACATATCACTTTGTTCAATGCATGGTCTTTTATAAGCCATTATTGTGAACTAATATTACTTTGATAAGATGGGACTTTGTGAAATTTGATGTTCCACCTAAATAATTGAAGTAGTGTTTGATTTTATCACTTTGTTGGGTCTTTAGCGATCATTTGTGATAATCTAATGATAAGTGATATTATCCTTTTTTTTTTGTAAGTTTCATGTTATTGAAGTGTGACTTTAGAGTCTAGTTTAATATAAAATCATGATTCACTTATAAAATATTGCTTATCATGATCATCTTAAAATATTCATCTTTTCAATTAAGATCATGCTATTGTTTAAAGTTATTTTGATCCTCACATAATTGTCTTTTTTTTTAATAGGTACAATGAACAACAAAGGTACAAGGAAAGAAAAAAGCCAACAAAGGTACAAATGAACAACGAAGGCACAAGGCACAAGGAAAATGAAAGGAGGAGGATTTTTTTTGAAAAATCAAAGTGTTTTTAAATTCTTTAAGTGTTTATTCAACACTTCTTTACGAAATTGTTACCTTTTCGCTCCTAGGACACTAATTTTCCTTTGGGTCTAAAAAGAACAATTTAATTTTTTCCATTCGCAAAAGGTTAAAAATTCAAGCTTAGACACTTACTAGATTTCGTTTTGGGCTAAAAATTGGACAAGTAATCCTCACACTTCATTTTGGTGCTTAAAACGAACTCACAATTGCTTTGAAGGATATAAAACGAACAAGTGCTTGAATTGTGTGATTTTTTCTTTGGTGCATTTTGAGTGCGTATCCTCTCCCCTTGTGCTTCGTGCAATCTAGGGTGTAAGAGAAACACTCTAAATGCATTTTATTGCTTTGAAACACTTCGATTTGGGCTTAAAATTGAACAATATCTTGTGCGAGTGTGAGTAGGGGCATTTTTGTGTATATTCTCTTTCTTTGTGCCATCAAAGATTGATCGAGTTACGGATTGTGTCTTTGCTTGCTTTTGTTTATCTTAGAGGGCCTGCCTTGGGGAAAAAGTACTCACCCAAGGGAACGACTCAACCGAAAACACTCTAAAGCCAAGAGAATTTCCAACCAGGATATAAATGTGGGTATTGGTTAAATGCCATTATCACGCGGTTGGCTCCTACAAGATGGATCTGAAAGGGGACTCTTGCCGTATGGGTCAATCTCCATGAATAGAAAGTCCTTGCTAGAACCCTTGTGCTAGAATTTTCCAAAATCCTTAATCTATTTGTTGGTGCAAGAACGGTCATTTTGAAGCCACCCCACACTTTTACGGTCTTTATTAGAAATGGAAAACATGCCATGGGAGTTTCATGGGTGTTGATGCTTGGCTGCCCCGTATAAGTGAGTGTCGTGGAGGGGAGCCAATGGGGTCAAGCATCTAACCATTCACTAAAGATAGGCGTAGCTGGACTTGTCCAAGTGGGGATTCAACAAATATTGTCTTACACATCCATAGGGCTTGTACTTGTCTTGGTTTGAAAACATAATGTTGTATTCAAAAACATTTTGCAAACAAACATTCAACATGATTTTCAAAATTTCAAACCCTTTTGAAGACAAATATCATTGACTCAATCCATATGTTATTTCTTTTCCTTGGGATTCACGTCCTTAGAGGTTCCTAAGCATTGGATTATACCTCAATTTGTCTTCTTGAGTAAACAATAGGAAAACCCTTGCCTTAAGTTCATTGAACTTCCACATAAAATATCTTGTGGGGTTTAATGAAATTAAGACATTGGACATCTTAGTTTGAAACTTTAATCAAAGAGAGTGTTTTTGGTAAAATAAAGACATTAAGCAAAGCTAAACAAAAGTGAACTTTCATGTGTGTTGAAGACTCCAAAATCCCAAAAGCACAAATCATTGATTGGAAATCCAAAATGTTCAAATCATTTCTTGGTTACAAAGGTCATTAGGAAGCATTTACATGCTCTTCAATGCCTAGGTCTAGGAAAACAAAGTGTCTTTTTAGGTTCACCTAAGGATCAAAACAAATCAAACCTCTTTCATCCATCTTTCAAAACATCAAATCCATCTCACAAATCATCTTTTGAAAAATCTTGAAATCATCCTTGAAGTGCTAGGCTTTATGACAAAATCAAGAAAACACAAAAATCATTGAGACCAAGTCCTTGAAACATTTATCAAAACACCTTTTGGCTAGGCATGTGTAGATGCATCCTTTTGCATATACTTAGTCAAAATTATCAAAAATCATCTTGTATAACTTAGTGTATGTAGATGAATCCTTCTTCATATACTTAGTGAAATAGTCATCTTGTTTGGGTAGGTGTGGGTAGATACATCCTTCTCCTCACAACATCCAAAATCATCATCCTTTGAACAAAACTATCCTTTAGATCATTATCAAACATCTTAGCATCTTTTTGCTCAAAATCAAAATCAAAATCAAGATCAAGGAAAAAATCTCAAAAGACAAAAAATCAAACCAATCAAAATTCCTAAAGCCTAGTATTTCATTCAAGATTTATCAAAAGCCAAAAACATCAATAACATCATCATCATATCATCATCACTTTTGATCCTAAAAAATATCCTAAAAACTTTCACTTTGGGACATAAAATAGAGATTAATCCAAAGAGTCAAGAGATTCATCTCCCATATTCTCGAAGATTGATCCCCGTTTTATGGTTCTAACGAGATCTCAATACAAGAAGAGTATGGAAGCCCACAAAGAAACTCCCACGTCAAGTGACCTTAGCCAAACAAATGCAAAAATGAATCTCACAGAATCAAGCAATCCATTGATCCCCTCATCATCACAAAACCCACAAGAAGAAAATCAAGGGGAGGACCTCACCTTTGGAATGTCTCACGAAGAAATAGCTGAAATGCTCCAAAATCCAGACAACCATAGAATCATCAACATCATGATGAGACTTAACCCTTCGTTGTACTTGCTTGAACTAGCAAAACAAGGGCCAAGTTGCCTTCGGATTTTGATGTAAGCACTATAGTAGAGACATCTTTTCCATCAATCTCATCCACCATCCCCATTTCATCTATACCCCCATCTCAGAACATCATGAAGAATATCCCGCAAATCACAACATCATTTGCTCCAACTCAACCCAACATTAACAAGGGAAACACATTTCTCAATGCTCTTCAATCGCATCCCCTTGTTAATAATCAAAACTTGGATGTAAACACCACATTAAAATAAAAAATCCTCCATAATCCATTACAAAAAAATGTTCCTCTCACTTTACATTATGACCCATCATCAACATCTTTTCACAGAGCACCTCAAATTCCCCTCCTCACAAATTCACAAGAGGAGGGAGACATGTTCAGACTAGGGGGCATTTTCAACACCACAACACTCTCGCAAGGATTCACCCCCCTTACATTTCCACCTCTCCCACCATCACCATTGTCATCTACACTACTCCTTGGTTTAGGGCTTCCCCCTCTATGGAGTATCAATCAAAACAATATCCCAACCATCAATCAAAACATTTTTCCAAACACTCAAAACTTATTGTTGACATCACAACAACAAACAAAAAACACACAAGCAATGGCAACATCATCAAACACCCCCACAACACTACAAAGCATGGTCTCTCAAGGGCCAATCCCATCAACGATGCCACTTACCACATCAACAACACCATCCACCAATCACATAATCAACACAACAACACCATCCACCAATCAAATAGTCAACACAACATCATCATCTACCACCATACCAAACCCACCACCTCCCACACCACCACCAACATTCACCACATCAAACCAATTCGATGCAGCATTGCAAGCTACTTTCCAAAGAGGCTATCAATAAGTGCAAAAACAAAAAGTTGTGCAACAAGCTGCTCACATTGTGCAAGCTGCCAAAGCTACACAAGCCGCATTACAAGTGCAAAAAGCACAAAAAGTCGAAGCTTTATTGCAATAGCAACAACAACAAGCCGCCCAAGCCACACAAGCATTACAAGCACAAAGGGTTGCTCAAGCACAACTTTTATTACAACAACAAGCAACACAAGTGCAAGCGCAAGCTCAAGCACAACTTCTTGCACAATCAGCACAAATGCAAGCATATCAGCAAGCACTAAAGCAATACCAAGAGTAGCAAGAAGTAGCAGAATTGACAGCCCAACAACAAGCGTTGTGGGAACAAGAACAAGTAGAACAAGTGTTGTTAGAACAACAACAAGCACAACAGCAAGCACAACAACAAGCGTTGTTGGAACAATAGCAAATGCAACAACAAGCACAAATCCTAGTGCAACAAAAACAAGAGCGACAACAAGCATTATTCATCCAAAAGCAAGTAGAAGCCTACTTCACCCACCATAACATACCGATACCATTGAACAATGCACCAACCAACCCATCCATCCAAACCACAATTGCAACACCTCAAAACACATTCATCCCACCCCCTGATTTGCAAAGTGATGTAATGACACAAATTAGGTTGTTATCACAACAAGTGCTCGACCTTCAATCAGGGCGACAACCAAAATGCAAAGCAACTTATGTCCCTCTCCATTTTATAGGAGCCTAGACATGAAACCATTCCCTAAGGGATTTGAGATCCCTAAATTTGACAAATATCGAGGGATGGGAAACCCTAAAGATCACATTAGGGAATTCTAGGTTCATTGTATGGAGGTTGCATATGGCGATACTTATCTGATGTGGCTATTCCCTAGGAGCTTGGCAGGCAACGCTATAGAATGGTTCTCTTGCTTACCCTCAGGCATCAGAACATTCCAGGAAATCAAAGATGAATTCATTAGAAACTACACATGTAACATTACAATGGATGTTAGTCTCGAAGAACTATACGCTCTAAAACAAGGAAAAAATGAATCTTTCGCTTCATTTCTTCAATGATGGTGATCCAAGGCCAATCGGAGCAAGTGCACCATGCCAGAAGACCAACGAGTCTGAACAATCATCACCAACCTTGAAAGCCGCCTATCATTTCATCTCAAGGTTCAGGGAATCACCACCTATGATCAACTGATCTCTAAGGCGCTTAGCATCGAAAAAGCCCTTACAACCCAACCCGTCGAATCAATGTCATATCATGAACAAAAAAACAATCGCCCACCATCAAATTACAATGATAAACCTCATACATGGGTGAGAAACAAGAACATCACTAATGATGGCGTCATCGATGCCAAGATGGTCATTAGTGGTTCACGCCAAAATACACCCGCACCGCAAATCCAACCACAACACCAAAACACTCATCACACAACATACCAACCCAATAATCCCACCATCAGTAATTTCAATGACCAAAGAGGACTACCTCGATGCAAAACATACCCCAAACTAAAATACACTACTTTGGGAGAACCACTTGAGGACATCATGAAAAAGCTAATCGATGAAAAACTCATCCAAGCTCCTACATTTGAGAATTATCAAGAACCTGATGTCAAACCTCCTTGGTACAATGAAAATAAACTATGTGAGTTCCATAAAATCAAAGGCCACACCACAAACAATTGTATGAGACTCAAGAACATCATCCAAGATCTCATCAAAAAAAGAATCATAAATGTGGAAGCACCTACTGGGAATCAGGATCTTAAAATCTACACGAATCCGATGCCAACTCATGGCAACAAAGGGAGTAACAAGGATAAAGGAAAAGGCAGTGTAAATCATGTATACAAAATGATTTTTTCCAACCTCTTTGAAAACTGCATGTCGAAGATTGTGGAGTCACCACAAGAGGTGGCAAAGTCACCATTGCAGGATCATCCCAACCAAATAGAGTCCCTCTCATCAACATCCCTATGGGATAATGAAACATGTTAGATATGTTAAGTAAGATATTAAAACAACAAGAAAAACCAAATAAGCATACAAACAACATGAATCAACTTCATCTCATAGTGGATTGGTGTCACATGTGCTAGTGACCCTTTCCCAACCCTTGATTGATAAGCTTAGATGATGATGATAAGATGCACAAGATTATCTCTCCATTGAAGAGAGTAACCTTGTATGAGATTGGAGATGAAAATGCTAAGATTGTGGATTGGATGAACAAAATCAGTTCTCAAACCAAGAGAGTGACTTTGCATAAAGATTGTGGAGTCACCACAAGAGGCAGTAAAGTCACCATTGCAAGATCATCCCAACCAAATAGAGTCCCTACATCAAGAGCCATTTTGTATAGCTATAATGTTGTAGACCAACTCAAAAGAACACCAGCACACATCTCCATCATGGAGTTGTTAAAAATCTCATCAGCGCATAAAAATATCCTTGAGGAAGCATTAGCCTCATCTACCATCCCCGCAGACCTCAATGCAGAACAATTCCAAGCTATGGTTGAAAACATCATAACACCTAATCTCCTTATGTTTTTTGACCAATATTTTCCCGCCCAACCATCTCACAATTGTGCACTTCACTTGGAGGTCAGTGTGAACAAAAGCAAAATCAAAAGGGTCTTGGTGGATGGAGGTGCAGGTTTGAACATCTATTCTTTTAGCCTCATCAAGCAGCTGAAAATATTAGAAGATTCCATCGACAAAGGCAAGGGCATCACAATAAGAGCATATGATGACCAAGAAAGAGTGTCTCAAGGCACAATTAAGCTCCCTATCCAAGTAGGGCCAACACTCATGGAAACCACATGCCATGTCTTGGACCTCGAATTTCCATACAATATCCTCCTAGGACGCCCATGGATTCATGCGATGAAAGTTGTAGCATCAACCTTCCACCAATGTGTGAAATTCACACATAATGGACAAGAGGTTACCGTCCATGGAGATCCTGAGCCATTTTCATACTGCAAGAACCTTGAAGCCAAATATTACAAAATCCCCCAAGTGCCAAAAAATGATGAAGGCCCATCCACATCATACATCAATCCTGCCACTCTCACGTCCACTTGTGTGACAGAGACACCCACCATTCCCACCATATTCGATATCAAGCTCATCATCTAGGAGGACGGTTGTGGAAGTTATAGGCTCCCTAACAATGCTTTTGTGATAGAAGAGTTACCACAATCTCCAAGATCATGAGGACACCCACAAGAAAATCAAACTCCCACATCACAAACCTATCCTCAAAATTATCCTAAATTCACAAGATGGGGAGACCTTGGCCATGAGGTAATTGAAGCAAATCCATCAAACATGTTGTATCAAGATGAAAGACTAGTAGCTAATCTACCAATGGATGAAAGAAGTAGAGGCCTACACATGATGCTTGCAATGGGCTATGACCACAATCAAAGACTAGGATAAAATGACAATGGGATCTTAATACCAATCATGCATGAGATGCGACCTATAAAAAATATTGGTCTTGTATGTACCCCTCCGAGAATAACCATACGTGGCTGAAGTCCTCCGGTTAGAGCCGCTAATGTTTCTCCTTAGCCAATCCTAGTACAAGTGCACTCCCCAATACCCATAGGGACATACATGCATAACTTTATCACTGAGCCCTACATTAGTAGCGATGATAAAGATACCTTATCCAACCTACCTAGGTTATTCAAAGATACCACCCTGTGTATGATTAGTACCATATCCTTTGAACCAGATAGTCAAAATCATGAGATCCACTTAGTCTACCCCCAACTAATCGATTATGACCAATGAGGACCACCAGTTCTCGATACATTCGAAAATGATGAAGCACTCTCAGAATTCATGGGGTTGAGGGATAATATTCCAGATGGAGATCACAAGGCAAGATTCATAATGGAGTTGGACACACACGCCTATTACGGGGAAAAGATTGAATCCTTCAGTCACAAAAGTGAGAAACTAAGAATCATATCCAAGTCCTTGAGTGAAAACCACATCGTGGCACTCTCTGACAAGAAAATAGTAAAAATAAAGGACGTATCTAATGGTGAAAACCTCTCTGAGGTGCCTGCGGATGAAGGATTCAATCTTCCCCTAAGAGCTATTCATCAAGAGAAGTCAACATTCTTGGCTAAAAAATGCAACCCAATCAACCTAGGAATAGAGGAGACCCCGCATATCACATTCTATGTAGAATCACTATTATCAGAAGAGCAAGAACTCCTAGCAGCATTCCTAAAGGAAAGACAAATAAACTTTGCATGGAGTTATGCTGATATGCCAAGACTTGATCCAAATACTATGGTCCACCACCTAGCAGTGTATCTAGATGCAAAACCTGTTAGACAAAAGCTTCGAAAAATGCATCCTCAAATTGCTTTGTTAGTCAAAATGGAGCTCAAAAAGCTATTAGATGCTAGATTCATCCGACCAATTGATTATCCAGAATGGGTATTAAACTTGGTACCTATTTCAAAACCTGATGGAGCTATCAGAATCTATACATATTTTAGAGATTTGAACAAATCATGTCCCAAGGATGATCCTCCACTTCCCAATATCGATATGATAGTGGACATGATAGTAGGGCATAAGATGCTATCACTAATGGACAGATTTTTCAAGATACAACTAGATTATGATAGCAAAAGAAGATCAACACAAGACAACTTTTACTTGTCTGTGGGGGACCTATTGTTGGAACATGATGCCATTCGGCCTAAAGAATGCAGGAGCAACCTATCAAAGGGCCATGACATGATTCACAAGACAGTTGAAGATTATGTCGACAACATCCTACCAAAATCAAGAAAAAGACAAGATCATAGAGCAACCCTAAGTGCTATCTTTGACAGATTGGAGGAATACAAAGTCAGACTAAATCCCAAGAAGTGTGTCTTTGACGTACAATCAGGAAAATTACTAGGATACATAGTGTCTATGAGGGGTATCGAAGTGGATCCAGCAAAAGTCAAAGAAATCCTTGAGATGGAAGCACCAAGGAACTTAAAGCAACTGAGAGGCCTCCAAGGCAGGCTCCAATCCATTAGAAGGTTCATAGCACAATTGGCAGACAAGTAGAACCCATATTCCCACCTTCTCCACAAGGGGGTATCATACAAATGGGATACAAAATTGGAATAGGCATTCAACAAAATAAAGGAATATCTATTGACACCTCTAGTGTTAATGCCACCTATCCCAAGAAAGCCATTGATCTTATATGTGTCAACAACAGTAGCAGCCCTAGGAGCTCTCTTGGCTCAGCATGATGAAAACGGAATGGAGAGGGCTATCTACTATATCAGCAGGACAATGGTTGGTCACAAGCTAAATTACTCATTCATTTAGAAAGCATGCCTCGCAGTAGTGTTTGCATCCCAAAAATTCAGACATTACATGTTGGCACACAAGATCAAGCTTATTGCCAAAATTGACCCCCTTAAATATCTCTTATCAATGGCAATGTTAACTGGCAGAATGGAAAAATGGGTCATGATATTATCAGAATATGACATCGAGTATGTTGAGAGAAAAGCCATCAAGGGTCAAGTTATTGCAAACCAATTAGCAGAAGCACCTATGTATTCTGAGAATCCCCTTATCTCAGATTTTCCAAATGAGTCTGTTTTTAACCTCAACATTGCTGATCACTAGAAACTATACTTCGATGGGTCATATTGACAACATGGATCAGGAGCTGGTGTCTTCTTCATCACCCCACAAGGGGACTACATACAAAGATCATACAAACTAGCATTTCCTTGCACCAACAACATAGTGGACTATGAGGCTTTGACTATATGTCTCAGGATAGCAGTGCAGTGGAATATCATAGCTCTCAAGGTCTATAGTGATTCACAGTTGATCATAAATCAAGTTAATAATGAATATCAAAAAAAGGATGACAAGCTAACCCCATACAAAAAATTGGTGGAGACTCTAAAGGAATCCCTCATTGACATAACATTTGAGCAGATTCCAAGAACCAACAATAGAGCAGCAGACACCATGGCTACAATTGGGTCTCTATTAGACATCCCTCACAACATGCCAAAATACGAATTTTTGATCGAGCAGCTTCTCATTCCCACATTCGAGGTACTGGAATCAGAATATGTGTGTGAAATCATTGGTCCAGGCGATCCTTGGTATCATGACATCTATACGTATCTTCGCATAGGACTCACACCCGCTGACCTACCATCGAGCCTAAAACAAACCTTTATCAAAAAGGCGTCCAAATTTGTCATCCTAGGTGGTACCTTATACCGTAGAAGTATAGAGGGTACCTTACTACACTGTCTAAATGCTGAGGAGGCATTAACTGCTCTAACCGAAGTTCATAACGGCATTTGTGGCTCACACTCAAGTGGAATCACCATTGCTAAGAAACTGCTGAGGCTAGGGTATTATTGGCCCACAATGGAGTGAGAAGCACATGATCATGCTAAAAGGTGTTTACAATGTAAGCAGCATGGGGACCTCATCCATACTCCAACTCAAGAGCTTCACCCGATTATCACACCATGGCCCTTTTCATAGTGGGGACTCAATCTCATTGGGAAAATCTCACCCACCTCATCCAATGGCCACAAATTCATTATAACTGCAACTAAGTACTTCACAAAGTGGGTGGAAGCCATACCCATGACATATATCACTGGGAAGCAAATCTCAAAATTCATCCTGAACTATCTCATCTGTCATTACGGTGTTCCACAAGCCGTTATCTCAGATAATGGGACATCATTCAAGAACCAAGAGGTTCATGACTTGTGCGAGAAATTCAAAATCCAATATCGCTTCTCCACCCCGTACTATCCCCAAGGCAATGGCCAAGCAGAAACCACAAACAAAACCATCCTCAAAATCCTCAAGAAAATAGTCAATGACGTAGGTCGTGACTAGCACTTGTAGCTTAATCCCGCCCTCTGGGCTTATCGAACTAGCATCCACACACCCACTGGTGCCACCCCCTTCTCTTTGGTCTATGGATCAGAATCTGTACTCCCCATTGAGATCGAGCTCCTAGCCCTAAGAATCTCACTGCAAAACCTCATCACTAATGAAGAATATCGGGTTTCAAGACTAAACGAGCTAGATTACTGGATGAGAGAAGGATCAATGCTTTGAATCACTTACAAGTCTATCAAAATAGACTCAAATGAAACTACAACAAGAAGATCAGAAGCGAGACTTTCCAAGTCAGAGAATTGGTCTTAAAAGAAAATCAGAAGAATGTCTGAATCCCAGCAGCAAAGGCAAGTTCGAACCCAATTGGTTAGGGTCTTTCATCGTCACAGCAAGCTATAAATCAGGGGCATATTAGCTATCAAAACTCGAAGGGGAACCTCTGCAAGATCCCATGAATAGCTCCCATCTCAAAAAGTTTTATGCCTAATTCTTCTGGGTATAAAACCAAAAAATCCAAAAAAATCAGAAAAAGTCGTGAAAAAATGTTTATTTCGGTGAAAACCTGGAAAATAGGCATCTTGGTAACAAAAAAAAAAAAAAGCAGAAAAATCCAAAAATTAGAAAAGTCCAAAAATGGTTTTGGCAAAAACCTAGCAAACGGGCATCTTGGTAACAACAAAAATCAAAAATGATCAAAAAATCATCCTCTAGTGAAAACCACTTCGGTGGCACTTTGGGCAAGTACCTTGGTGAAAACCTGGCAAACAGGTGCCTTGTGTAAATAAGCACTTTCCATCCACCAGGATCTTTATGGCTTGTTTGGCATCATCACTCCATTTCGCTTCCATCATCCATCTCATCCATATCTCCATTCATCACACATCCACACGCATCTACACCATAGCTTGGTCCTGTGTTCGTATCATGATCCCTCCTAGTACTACTGGCCCATCCTCAAGGTTAGTTTGTCCTGCCTTTATCGAGTAGTTTATTGCATCATCTGGGGGCATGTTCTCATCGGATTGGATTCGTGTATGGTCTTAAAGTCCTCAAAATCAGAAAATCCAAAAACATTAGAAAATTAGAAAATCCAAAACATGAAAACCAGAAAATCCAAAAACATCAATGTAATGAACCGGACCAATTTTTTTTTATTTTTAACAAATGATCACAATGCAACATGCACCCGTTAAGGTTAGCATAAACCAAAACGATGCGAAAAGTAACTCTAACCAGAATGTACACCAGGATCCCGATGTGGGCAAGGTGTGAGCATTGGTCAGAGGATCTCAAAGGAAATTGCTGAATAAGAACTCTAACCACGAGATGTGCTGGTGAACGACGAGCATTCGGTCAGAGGATCCCTAACTAATGCAATACTAAAAATTAGCTCAACACCAAGTATGTGCTACTCAATCCGTGATGGATAAGAGGCGACCATATGGTGGAGACATTAGGAAATTACAATGCAAAACAGTAAATAGGCGGCAAGCCAGCCTCTTCCACTTATTCAGTGGGAATGTACAATAACTCAAATTGCAAGATAAAGATGAAGTGCTGATAGTACTACTAACAGCTTACAAGATATCAGAGAGATCACTTAAATCATGAGTATTTCTAAATATTTCACTGCTGCAAATGTGTAAAATGTTTCCAATGGAGGAATACAACTTTCAATGCTTATGCTCTAACCAAGAGACAATTCTCTCAGTTCTGATTTATCAGACCTGCACATCAGATGGGTGAAATCTGCAAACAATCCTCACTCAATAGCTCATATCTCACTCAATACATGCTCAATTTACAAAATATCAAATGCAGATTGCTCGAGATACAATGGCGCCCAAAACAAGACCCCTAAATCTCACCAAACATCATTGAAACTTTCTGCACACATCCCAAGGCTGAGATAGAATGGTACGACCCTCTTAAAAGGGCGACTTTGCTAAATAAAATCCAAAACAGCAAACTAAAATCTGTAACTTTGCAAAGTGGGTCGCCCCAATGAGGAAAGATGATATATGGAATACCCAAAATGATATCTTTTTTTATTTTTGATTTATAAATGAAAACAGTCTACAACCATGCAACATCAGCAACACTGAAACATGACAAAATGCTTGAATAACATCAACTAAATGCAAGTAACTCAACTACAATGCCAAAACAACCCAAATACAAGCTAACCTCTCAACTAGTTGCTATCTTTCAAGCAAGAAGATGAGCCAATGCTAGGAGGTGTGCTTTCCTCGAAGCGAGTGCCTGAATACAATCCAGCAGCATAACGGTGTAGTAGACAAAAGATACCAAATGAAGAGCTGAGGCCTGATTATATAGACGAGAGAGAAACATCTAGAAGCTTCCAGAGGGCGCCCAAAACCCTAATTTCAAATTCACCTTTTCCCTCCCAAAAGATGGCGTCCATTTTCACTTTTGCTTATTTCACATTTTAAAATAAAGTCAACCTTCATATAGGCATCCTTTTTCAAAAGCTCAATATTTGACTTTATAAAATATAACTTATTCCTCCATGGCGCCTAGACCCATAAAGTCCCTCTTTTAAAAACAACTTAAGTTGTGCTTGCTATACAAAAGGGTCATATAATATTAAAATATAATATTATAAGGAAAATACTTATCTCTCCAAAAATAATGTGCCCAAGGCCAAACTGAAGTGCCAGCTGAAACAACCGAAGAAGAAGACCAACTGAACTGAACCCAAACTATCCACTGCCAGAAATAGAATTTACTAAAAATAGTAAATTCGCGAAGTTGCCCAGAATGCCAAACTGAACACACCACTGCGAAGCTCTCTGAAAACCCAGAAAGAATCCGCAATCAGAATCCCAAACTCCAAGCAACAACCTCCTCAAAACTAGGAAACCCTAATTTCACCATCCGCACAGCCTACGGGTCTTTGGAATAGGCCAACGGTCAACAGAAAGATCACTGCTGAGAAGGGGACATTACAGTCCGCCCTCCCCAAGATTGCTTGCCCTCAAGCAATCGCAAGTCTGGATGTTGTAGAATCTCCTCATCCTCCCAAGTAGCATCCTCCAATGGTAAATTCTTCCACTTTACCAAATACTCTTTGATTGTTCTCCTCCTCAAGGAACGCTCTCTGAAATCAATAATCTGTTCTGGAACCAAAGTCAACTGCCCTTCTTCATCCAAAGGAGGTAACTGTGATGAAGCCACAACGTTGTGTCCAAGTGCCCTTTTGAGGCGAGACACATGGAAGACATTGTGGACCTTACTACTCAAAGGTAGTTCCAACTCATAGGCCACCGCTCCAACCTTCCTAACAACTTTGAATGGTCCATAGAAGCGTGGTTTCAGCTTCTCAGCTCCACTCTTCTTAAGTGTGGACTGTCTGTAGGGCTGAAGCCGAAGATATACCATGTCACCAACCTCAAATGAGCGCTCAACACGCTGCTGATCAGCGTACATCTTTTGCTGATTTTGTGCCATTTGAAGGTTGTCCTTCAAGGATTTCAAAACATCTTGGCTCTGCTGCAACCAATCCTTGGCTTGAGGAGCTTTGCTATCGCCAAACACCAAATCAGCAAAGCTTGGAGCCTCGTAACCATAGAGGGCCATGAATGGAGACATCTTTATTGACATGTGGAAAGATGAATTGTAGCAATATTCTCCCAAGTGGAGCCATTTTACCCATGCTCTTTGCTGTTCTGAGACATAATTTCTGAGATAGCCCTCCAACCATTTGTTCACAATCTCCGTTTGACCATCCGTTTGTGGGTGATAGCTAGTGCTTGGAGTAAGCACGGTACCACTCATCCTAAAAATTTCCTGCCAAAAGGTGCTTAGGAACTTGCTGTCCCTATCACTCACAATATTTTTAGGCAACCCATGCAGTCTAAACACTTCATGGAAGAACAAATCTGCAACTTGAGCTGCTGTAAATGTGCTTGTGATGGCAAAGAAATGAGAGAATTTGGTCAATCTGTCCACTACAACATAAATACAGTCTTTGCCTTGAGCCCTAGGCAACCCGGTGATGAAATCCATAGAGATACTCTCCCATTTTTGATTTGGAATGGGAAGTGGCTGCAGTAGACCAGCTGGAAGAGAGTGCTCATTTTTATTCATTTGACAAGTACTACACTCCTTGATGTGACGCTGAACATCATCTTTCAACCCCTTCCAAGAGAATCTCTCTCGAATCTGCTTGTATGTCTTGAAGTACCCTTGATGACCAGCAAGTGGACTGTCATGGAAAGTCACCAAAATCTTCTTCTTAAGTTTAGAATCAGCCACCAAGAAGATTCTTCCCTTGTAGTGGATCAACCCATCAATTACCTTGTACCTTTCATCATGAAAAGTACCTTCAATAACGCTGGTTGCAAACTGATTTTTGGCATAATCAGCAAGCAACAACTCCTTCCAATCAGCATTAAGCTCACACAATGAGCTCAAGTGAGGCCTTCTAGACAAAGCATCAGCCACAACGTTATTCTTCCCTTTGACATACTCAATGTCAAAATCGTAAGCTTGTAGCTTACTCACCCACTTCTGCTGTCTCTCATTCAAGTCCTTCTGATGCATAAAGTGCTTGAGACTGTTGTGATCAGTCTTGACCACGAATTTACTCCCCACCAGATACTGTCTGAACTTGGCTAATGCATGCATGATTGCAAGCATTTCCTTGTCATAGATAGAGTAGGTTCTTTCAACCCCTCTTAATTTTCTGCTTTCAAATACAATTGGATGCTTCTCTTGCATCAAAACAGCCCCAATACCTTCCCCTGATGCATCACACTGTAACTCGAAGGGTTTGGAGAAATCTGGTATGGCCAATACAGGACAAGAACTCATGATTTTCTTGAACTTATCAAACACACTTTGAGCTTTTTCTGACCACATGAAAGCCCCCTTTTTAGTGAGGTCAGTAAGAGGAGCAGCACTTTGAGAATACCCCTTTACGAACCTTCTATAGAAGCCACAAAGACCCAAAAATCCCTTCAAATGAGTCAGATTTTCTGGAGGTGGCCAATCTACTATAGCCTTGATCTTTTCTGGATCAACCTTCACCCCTTCAGCGCTGATTATATGGCCAAGGTAGAGCAGCTCCTTCATTCCAAACTCACATTTGGACTCTTTTGCAAATAAACTTTCTGATTCAAGAATGCTAAGCACTTCCTCCAAGTGCTTGAGGTGTTCTTCCCAAGTCTTGCTAAAGATGAGAATATCATCAAAGAAAATTAACACGAATTTCCTCAACTGCTTCTGAAAAACTCTGTTCATGCAAGACTGGAAGGTGGCTGGAGCATTAGTCAAGCCAAAGGGCATGACTAGGAACTCAAAATGACCATAGTGGCATCTGAATGCCGTCTTCTCAACATCTGAGCCCCTCATCCGGATTTGGTAGTAACCCGATCTCAAATCAATTTTGGAGAAGAATTTAGCACCATGTAGCTCATCAATGAGCTCATCGATCCGAGGAATAGGATACCGATTTTTTATTGTGCTTTGATTCAAGGCACGATAATCACACACATGCGGATGGTGCCATCTTTCTTCTTCACAAGAACCACAGCTGAAGCAAAGGGACTCTTGCTAGGGCGAATGAAGCCCATCTCCAGGAGTTCTCTTATGTTCTTCTCAATTTCATCCTTCTGCTTCTTAGGATATCTATACAGTGTTGTAATGACTGGTTTGGCCCCTTCCTTAAGTTCAATAACATGCTCAGCACCCCTTTCTGGTGGTGGCCTAGGTGGTAGATCAGCAAACACCTTACTCCTTTTGGTGAGTATAGATTGAATATCAGGAGGATATTCCCTCTTGGTCTCAACTGGACTAGCAGGAAGAACCATGCATTCCGTAGCCCACTCCACTTGGTCATGTCTAATCAGCCTTTCCATCCTTTTGAAAGAAACTATACGAGGACCACCATTAGACATTCCTCTCAAAACAACTCTCTTTCCATCAGATTGGAACTTGAGCTCCATTGTTTGTAGGTTGAGAGAGATTTCACCAAGTGAACGTAACCATTGTATGCCCAAAACTGCATCTGTGTCACCAATAGTAACCACATAGAAGTCATCTTTGACTTCATAGTTCCCCAACTGCAAGGACATGTTAGGAACTCTTCGTGTGCAGGAAATGTGAAACCCATCAGCCACCATGACTTTGAAGCCTTCAAATTCTTCAGTTTTGAGACCTCTCTTGGCAACCACACCTTCATCAATGAAGTTATGCGTTGCACCAGTATCAATCAATGCAACAATTCGATGACCTCCAACTCCACCACGAACCTTGAAAGATTCGTTCTTTTGGAAACTAGAGAGTTGGGCAATAGGGCCCCCAACTCCTTGCTCATGATCGGACTCTTCTGTGGCTCTTTCATCCTCGCTGTCCCCAAAATAAGACTGCTGATCAGACATATCAGATGCTGATTCATAATCAGAATAGGTTCCCATTTGATTATAATGCCCTCTTCCAGGACATCTATGGCCTTTAGTCCAAGGCTCTAAACATGTGTAACACTTGCCCTCCTTTCTGAGCTGTTCACGTTGCTCTTCAGTCAATTTAGGTGGGAACTTCTTGTGCTGATTAGAAGAATGTCTTTTATCCTTATCCTTCTTATGGCCAAAAGGCTTAGGCGGAAATTTAGGCCTAGGGGCTGATAACTCCATACTACGAGCCTTCTTGATTGCCTCATCAAGACTTGGTGGATCGAAAGCTTTAACCCACCCTTTCAAGGGTTCAACCAAACCTTCAGAAAACAACACAACCAATCTTCTTTCGGTGATGTTGGGCACCATCACAGAAAGTCTCTGGAAATCAGCAATGTAAGAATCCAAGGAGCCATGCTGTTTGAGTTGTGCAAGCTCGTGAAATCTTACTTCAGGATCCTTAGTGTCGAACCTTTCAATCAGCTTGTTGGTGAATTCTCCATAGGTTCGAATAAGGTTATGGCCAAGAGTGACCAAACCATGGTACCACCACTCATGGGCAGCTCCCTCCAAATGAAGTGTTGCAAATTTTATGGCATCTTCTTCTGGCATGGGACGAAGTGATAGGTATTTGTCTAACTTCTGAACCCACGATCTTGCTGAACACTTATCACTTCCATCGAAGTGAGCCAATGTTACCTTCCCTAAGGCTTGATGAAAATCTGTTCTAGGAGCCATATAAGCTCGGTTATCAACTCTTCCTCTGTCTCTTCTGTTTCTTTGATTCAAGAATTGATCAAAGGACCATTGGTCCCTAAGATCAGGTGGTAGGGTGGAGTACTCCATGTAGGCTTGCCTAGCATCGTCTACCAAAGGAATGGTAGCTTCAACTTGATGTTCATCCCTTGGAGTGAATGTAGGGAAAAGCGGTCTAGAGGTTGATCCGCTAGAGAGGGTATCATGCTGTCCAATAGTTTTGTTGCCTCCATTACCATTGTTCCCATTGTTCCCATTGCTTCCATTGTTCCCATTATTCCCATTGTGTCCATTGACACCACTGCTTTCTCCTGTAGCATGGTTTTGATTCAGAGTATGGTTCTGAGAAGCTTGCTGATCCATTTTAGCAAGTAATCGAGACATCATCTCAATCATTCCATCAAACTTCTTTTCCATCCTTGCCTCCTTCTCTTCCATGGCTGCCCTAAGATTGTCTGACATGTTCTCAACTGTTTTACCCGTATCCACTGCTATTCCTGTTTCTCTCAAAGCCTCTGACAAAGTGTCTGCTTCTGGCACTGGCGGAAGCTGTATCTGTTGTCTTCTGGCTTGACCTCTGGTGAAGTATCTACAATCACTGTCACTCATCTGACCACTGAATCACTGATGGGCACAAGTTGGCAGAATCATGGCTCTGATACCACTGTAATGAACCGGACCAATTTTTTTTTATTTTTAACAAATGATCACAATGCAACATGCACCCGTTAAGGTTAGCATAAACCAAAATGATGCGAAAATTAACTCTAACTAGAATGTACACCAGGATCCCGATGTGGGCAAGGTGTGAGCATTGGTCAGAGGATCTCAAAGGAAATTGCTGAATAAGAACTCTAACCACGAGATGCGCTGGTGAACGATGAGCATTCAGTCAGAGGATCCCTAACTAATGCAATACTGAAAATTAGCTCAACACCAAGTATGTGCTACTCAATCCGTGATGGATAAGAGGCGACCATATGGCAGAGACATTAGGAAATTACAATGCAAAACAGTAAATAGGCGGCAAGCCAGCCTCTTCCACTTATTCAGTGGGAATGTACAATAACTCAAATTGCAAGATAAAGATGAAGTGCTGATAGTACTACTAACAGCTTACAAGATATTAGAGAGATCACTTAAATCATGAGTATTTCTAAATATTTCACTGCTGCAAATGTGTAAAATGTTTCCAATGGCAGAATACAACTTTCAATGCTTATGCTCTAACCAAGAGACAATTCTCTCAGTTCTGATTTATCAGACCTGCACATCAGATGGGTGAAATCTGCAAACAATCCTCACTCAATAGCTCATATCTCACTCAATACATGCTCAATTTACAAAATATCAAATGCAGATTGCTCGAGATACAATGGCGCCCAAAACAAGACCCCTAAATCTCACCAAACATCATTGAAACTTTTTGCACACATCCCAAGCCTGAGACAGAATGGTACGGCCCTCTTAAAAGGGTGACTTTGCTAAATAAAATCCAAAACAGCAAACTAAAATCTGTAACTTTGCAAAGTGGGTTGCCCCAATGAGGAAAGATGATATATGGAATACCCAAAATGATATCTTTTTGTATTTTTGATTTATAAATGAAAACAGTCTACAGCCATGCAACATCAGCAACACTGAAACATGACAAAATGCTTGAATAACATCAACTAAATGCAAGTAACTCAACTACAATGCCAAAACAACCCAAATACAAGCTAACCTCTCAACTAGTTGCTATCTTTCAAGCAAGAAGATGAGCCAATGCTAGGAGGTGTGCTTTCCTCGAAGCGAGTGCCTGAATACAATCTAGCAGCATAACGGTGTAGTAGACAAAAGATACCAAATGAAGAGCTGAGGCCTGATTATATAGATGAGAGAGAAACATCTAGAAGCTTCCAGAGGGCGCCCAAAACCCTAATTTCAAATTCACCTTTTCCCTCCCAAAATATGGCATCCATTTTCACTTTTGCTTATTTCACATTTTAAAATAAAGTCAACCTTCATATAGGCATCCTTTTTCAAAAGCTCAATATTTGACTTTATAAAATATAACTTATTCCTCCATGGCGCCTAGACCCATAAAGTCCCTCTTTTAAAAACAACTTAAGTTGTGCTTGCTATACAAAAGGGTCATATAATATTAAAATATAATATTATAAGGAAAATACTTATCTCTCCAAAAATAATGCGCCCAAGGCCAAACTGAAGTGCCAGCTGAAACAACCGAAGAAGAAGACCAACTGAACTGAACCCAAACTGTCCACTGCCAGAAATAGAATTTACTAAAAATAGTAAATTCGCGAAGTTGCCCAGAATGCCAAACTGAACACACCACTGCCCGAGAAGCTCTCTCACGAAAGCCGAGGAAAGAATCATGTCCAGAATCCCAAACTCCAAGCAACCTCCTCAAAACT